>LKNJ01006903.1:10054-24752 GCA_002120245.1 Maccullochella peelii
ATATATATATTACCAGTCAAATAGATTTGTACAGTGATGAACTGACAAACTGACTTGTTGACTGGCTACCAGCTGGTGGTCATTTTGTACTCTAACCATCAGATAATTTGATGTAGATGTTTGGTAACCATATTTCTACCATGTCCTCTAAAAAGTACTTGTTCCTAATTGGCTGGTGGTAAGGTAATGCTAGTTTATTGGCTACAGCCTGGGGGCTAACCTTCGGAGAAAGTTGCGGTACTGTTCATGTCGCGTCTCAGCCGTCCTCCTCATGATGTTCTGAAACACCTCCCGGTCCAAAGCCCATGTCCTCACTTTGTTCACCGCTGTAGAAGCAACATCACAACCATCAGAAAGTGGGACATGGTCCAGGTTCTGACCTTTCAATGAACAACTAGTTAACCTGTGTCCCTGGTTAGTAAATACTAAAGGAGCTGTTTTCAATAGCAGAGAGTCTCGGAAAACGTGTAGACTGATAACCATGATGGAATGGTGAGTGACACCAAAAAAATGAAAATTTTCTCTTCTGCTCCCTTATCTTTAATTACAGCCCTCTATCACCACAAAGAAACAACGTATTGTTTTGTTTTGTCAGATGGACAAAGGAGGCGAGAAAAACACTGTAATCTCTCCTCTATCTTGGTGGTGAGTCACATCAAATCTACAGAAACTCTGAAACGGGCTTCTGTTGGTACAAGGAGGAAGTAGCTGTGAAAGTTTGACAGGATCCGGTAGCAAAGAAAGAGTTCCCCTTTATCCACGTCATCTGTTATCATGTAAATCCCACTCAGAGAGACTTGTCAAACTGTCACGTTTTTTCCAGTTCAACCTGAATATCGAGGTCAACTCAGCGTCCCTCCCCCAAGGAGGGCCACCAGTCAATTACTTGGTTAAATATACAAACCCAGACAAAGAGCACTCACATAGTACATGGTATGTGCTTTCCAAATGCCAAGGAGGTGAAAACCAATCAGAATTCAAAGCTGTGGATATCATGTAAAGCCTTTGTCAACACACCCATGCAAAAGCTTGTTTACTTCGGTCTAATGACCTATCTGATTCTCCTGCTCTCACTATCAGCTGATTCCTCGGCTTTGAGAAGTCACCGCAACTCGGACAAAGTATCAGATTACATTCAGGAGTGCGTTGTGGGGATATAAGAAAATATGATGTTAAAGGATACTGGACAGGATGGGAAAACAAATTTTCATTGGTCACCGTGGCCAGTAATATAAAAAAAGGTGGCTACCATTTTTTACAGTCGTGTCTAGATGGTAATCCTAGATTTGTGAAATTCTCACACTTGAACTGAGAAAACTTGAGCTTTTCTGCCGAAAGCCTAACCAAGTAGTTTTGGTGCCTAACTAACCAAACTGTGACCGCTTAACAAATCTCGCAAGTTTCGCAGATCTAGGGTTACCATCTAGGCACGATAATTTTTTACCTTCAGCCGCAGTAAAAGCTCTCCGTGCCCCACCCTGCGGTGTGCACAGCTCATACTGCTGATTATGTGTGCAAAGTATTGAATTGGGACACCACTACACTTCATATGAATGCACAGTCTGGGAAGGGAGGGGCGGCAGCAAAGGGGACACAACATTAGACTTGTGTTACGTGACATTTGATCATGTCTGCCACAAGGTCACAGAATCACCCTGCAGCAGTCAGTGTCAGCCATCATGGACACGCTCACTGACTGCTCTGTCAAGTTCAGGCAATCTGAAGAATGGTCTCAGATGCATAAAATGTAAAAGTGACTTCTGAGGTAGTTTTAGTCTTGTAAAAATCTTTACCTCGCACTGATGCAGTCCGTGTGCAGTTGTACAGGATGGCTAATTCTCCAAACGTGGTCCACACCGTTATCGATGTGAGCAGTTTGTTATGTTGAAACACATCCAGCTTCCCATCTGCAAATATGAAACAAGGACAATCAATAGTTTTGTTTTTTTTAAACCCACATTTAGGACACAGACGAAAAGACACATGCTACAGGCAGAATCGAATGACAGGTTACTCATCAGGATCCTTTGGGTGGAACATCACAACATTTTCTTGTGGTTTTCATGATTTCACCAGTTGGTAGATATGGATAGAGTCTGTAAAAATACCTGCAAACAAGCAGGAGTACTGTATGGTATCTGATACAGAGACTCAGTAGAAATAAGTCCATATAGACCTGCAGGTTTTATTTCCTGCATTTCCTGTGAAGAGCCTCTTTACAACATTAATTCTGGAATGTATCACACATAATTACAAGAATAATTCCTCTTGGGGCCACCCCTGCTAAAATGTATTGCTAAATCCTTTATACAATATAAGACAAAATAACAAAATACTCCTGTTCCTCCTTCCTGCCATCTGTGCCCACCTACTGTTAGTGTAACTTAAGACACAACATGTATTTTTTGGCTCCTGGTCTGTCAGTGACCCTGAAACGAAATCATTTGCTGCACAAATTATGACTCAAATGAAAGACTTCATTAATGAGATTATAATCACTGGCCCCTGACGTCTCTGTGATTATTTCAAGGGCTTTCATTAGTGAATAATCATCACTCATGAGCAGTTTTAATACCTTAGTAACTATTCACGCCACGAAATCTGTGTTGGGATTCAGTTTTGGTGGTTTTATTGTCTTCATTAAAAATTTATCCTTCTTACAGTCATTTCAAAACAAGTAATGTGTCATTTATGACTTTTTATGAATAGGCTTGGTCACATTTGGACATATCTGATTGCGTCAGGATTACATTTGTTACAGTTACTGCTTTACTGTACTGACCTGCTGCATTTTCCTATCCAGGGTGAGAAATCACTGTAACAGCAGACAGCAGAACAAAAACTGGGACTTTGTCTGTGAATGGCTAATTTCAACACCAGCAACACTAGCAGATGGCTAACCATTGTTAAGAGGCCATGTGGTCATTTAAAAAACGTTGTTGCCTAGTTACTTTGAGAGAGTTGCCAGTGACGTTTGGGGCATACCAGTTACTGTAGATTAATAAGTTAGCAGTAAGTTCTCTATATCAACCAAAAAACAACCATTAAATTCATTTATTAAAGTACATAAACAAGTAAGTGAATAAGTAAATGAATAAGGAAGTAAATAACTGATATGTAAATATATAAAACAATAAACATAGAGTAGGGTTATGGTGCATTTCAGTTTCATGTACTTCATAACACACTGTGTCTGGGTGACTGCATGAATACATTAGTACCCAAAGTTAACTTGAACCAGAGGAATGTATATTTTATACACCTTCCAAGAATACTTTTCACTGGCCAAAGTCATTAAAATCTGCATTTTTTAAAGAATAACATTAGGCTAGTTAACCTTTCAAACTGGTACAAGGGTGTGCAAGAGTTTAGATGCACTGCGTAGAGCAGTGGAACCAATGAGAGCTGCTGTTTCACTTTGATTTGATTGGCTCGTGGTCAGAGAGGCTGTACGGTAGCCAGTAAGGGCAAAGTTTGAGGACATACAAAGTCCAAATAGTCATAAAAGCATCTCAATAATCTGTGTGCCGATGTGGCAGGTGACTGTTTTTCCTGCCAAATTCAGGTAATTTACCCTCTAACCCTGCAGTCAGCACTATTTAAACTCAATAATTGGTCACTTAAAATGTAGTCAAATGTAAGATAATACACAGATTGGGAAGGATACACATGGGTAAAGAGACGAATAATAAATCCTCAGGTTCATTCACAATTTTCTCTATTTCTCTGATGGATGGTTGGGAACAAAAGGTCCAGTTTTGAGAATACGTGACACAAACTGTTTCCATTTGCAGAACCGCAAATGCATGCTCCAAAAGGTGTTTGTGTTCTTAAAACTCTTCATACAATCATCAAAATCAAATTGTGGTGTTTAAAAAGGAAATTCTGCAAAAAAAAAACTTGTCACTCAAGACAGCAACAAACACAGTGCATCAAATCATAAGTTTACTTTTCATGCACATCACACCTTCTGTAATATTCTCACCTTGGATAAAATCATTTGTGTGACAAATCCAACCTTGGCATGACTACAATGATGTCATCACAGGCCACATTCATGACCTCAGGACGTGACCTGGACATTTTTTTTTTTTTAATGGAGGAGGAGAGACCATTTATGGCACTGTAACGCCATTGGACACCTTTTTCTCCACCTACATCACAGCTTCTTTTCCAACTGTCTTTGCTTCTATTTGGTTTTTTTGCACTCATGTTTAATGTTTTTGCAAACCATGTTTTCTATATGATTGTGTGAAAATGGAAGAAAAAAACAGATATCATTAAAGGTTATTGAGTTCATTTGTAGGAAAACTGTAAAATGTGCCTGGAGAGCCAAAAGACACACGGGATTTTCTACATGATGTGCGTGTTTTGTCCCTTTAGAACAGACGTGGCTAATGCAGGTTTTCATTCCAAAGGCAATGTACGCAGGAAGATCTCAGGAGGGCCGGAATCCAGACTTTCAATATAAAAACTGCTGTCAAGAGGAGCAACTAGTAAAACTTTCTTTGATTCCATCAAACAAACTGGATTAATGGGTAGGCTTTAATCTGTGGTGCACACTCCAAAGCAGAAGGTGGCAGTAATGCACCTAATACGCTGGTTGACAACCACCATTAAAACTCAAAAAGAAGAAAAAGAAGGAAGAACTTATCAAGTGGTTTCACCTGCTGAGGTTGTAGATAGAACGTGGTTGACCATGCCAGCTTTAGATGTGCTGCTACTGCTTCTCGTTGGGCATTACATGTCATGTGATGATATCCAAAGTGTGTATGTGACAGTCTTGGGTAATTTGAGGTGTATCAGCTACTGCAGGAAGTGGACAGAAAAGGCTAATTTCCTAATTTATTTCCAGACTAAGAAGAAGAAGACGGTGATCAAACAGGACTGCACCTACCTGCCAGGACAAACAGATGGTTCCCAGGCTCTCCCTGCTTGATGACGCACTCTCCCTGCTGGTAGGTGCGCTCATACATGCACTCCACCATGTCTTTGATCTGCTGCAGCTCCAGCCTCTTCAGGTACTGGTTCTTGTTCAGGGCATCTGTCAGCAGCTTCTTCACGCTGTCACAGCAACAGAGGAAGAATTAGAGTAAGTGGTGTTTTTGAATGTTGCTGGAGGTGTTAGCTATTGAACCATTATAATGGACATCGCTGGAAGAACCACTTTTTGTTTGTCACATATCTCTGCTTTCGATTTGTTTTTGTGCCTTCAGCGTGTTTTTGTCAGTGAGGTGAGAAGAAACAAGCAGAGAGAAACAAAGATCTTTGGGCAGTTTAAAACTCAGGACATTGTAGGCTGAGGTGGACGTAACTAAGTGCATTTGCTGTACTTAGTGTAGTGCAGTTTAGAGGTGTTTCCATCTAGTTGGACTTTTCTTTTTACTCGACTACATCTTGACTACAGATGTAGTTATTTGTTACTTTGCGGGTTTTGAATTCAATATGAGATAAACAAACTTTTTCAACAACTTTTTCTTTCTTTCCTTTCTTACTTCCATGTAGAACCAAAACAATTAGTAGATTAGTTGATCGACAAATTAATCACCAACAATTTTGATAATCAGTTAATCAATAATGTCATTTTTGCCAAGAAAAAGTACCTGCATCCCGCTTTTAATCTGTGAATATTTGCCTATTTTCTTATTCTTCCATGTTAGTAAATTGTAAATCTTTGGGTTTTATGATGGACATTTTTCACTATTTCCTGATATTTTAGACCAAATGATTCATCACTCATGATTCTTTACTACTTTTCTTTTCATCTTTCCTTTGTTTTTTCTAATCCTTCTTTTACTTCCTTTGAGCTTCCTTTCTTCTTTTTTTTTTTTTTTTTTACTACTTTGCTTCCTCCTTCCCTCTTTATCAATTTCTTTTCTTCCTTCATACCGTTTCCTTCCTAATTTCCTTTTTTCTTCCTTCAAGTCTTTCTTTAACTGATCTAAACACTCAGAAATCCTCCAAAACTGGAGATGCATGTTTTTCGCAAAACAGCCTTTGTGTTTTTGATACCGTAATATGTTCTTGTTCATATTTACCAAGGTAAAACATTTACTAGTAGGCTAATGGAGTATGTTTCCAGTGTAGTTTTGATACTTTTTGTCCTTGAGTAAAGGCTACTTTTAAGTACTTCCTGTAGTACTTCCTATGTGATACGTTCCTGAGCCCACTGAGCCACCAGGACATCCACATTACTCACCACGTTTTTAGTCTGCGTGACAAATATTTTGTTTCCTGTGAAAAGATGACTCTCCGCAGCCTCTGGGCTTCTTTCCGACAATGAATCAAGTGAAACAGCGAAAACATAAAATCATCGTGAGCTGTCAAAAGTTCACCGTTGTGCATTTTAACAGCTGCAGCGAGAGGCTGTAAGAAGAAGACATCACTTCCTTTGGGGAGTTGTAAACCGAAAAGGTTAAGAGCTACGGTTGAACGCTAGCTATAGATCTTAACACCCGGTCACTTCTCCGAGAGGTGAGCGGTGCAGGTGGTGGGTGGTCTGTTTATCCACCTTATCGTGTGTAATAAATGATCACTTTGGGCTCCATAAAACCAGAGCAGATGACATCCATCCATCCTTTTATTTTTCAACCCACATCCTTTCCTCCCACCTAGCTGTGTCATTAATCTGCCGGAGTCTGCAACGTGTTACATCGTCGTTCACAGAAGATGAGTATTCTGTTTCAAAGGGCCAGTCTGCGTGAGGGTACCAGACTGCCTCATTTACATTAGTTTTGGTTGTATAATACATGCAGGGCTTATTAGCAACATATGTTTTAAACATGAGGATCAGGTTGAGAGCGGGAGACTCTGCATGCTCACATTTATTCAGAGCAAGCAGAGCGCTGTATTCAAGTTGTACAATATAAAGACCAAAAAAGGCAATTTGGCTTTCATGTTGGTAAAATTGAACAAGACTTTCTGCTCATTAAATAGCCTTTTGTGTTGTTTCTCGTCTCGCTGAGCTAGTTGTGACATTAAAGATCCTCCAGTTGGATTGGATCCTAATGGATCTCTCTGCACCTTGTCAGAGCGCCAAAACAAATGTAAAACATGACTCTTCCTTTGTTTGTGTTTTTTAAAATGACACATGAGCTCAGCTCTCTGCACTTGTGTGTGTTTGCACTCATTTAAGCTGTAAATGAACAAAAAAGCGGCTGAACGGCCAATCAGAGGAGAGAGCAGTTGAAGAGACGTGGGTAGTGTGTGTTGAGTGGTCTGCAGAGTGTTAAAGGTCAATTAAAAAGCCATGATGATGTTGTGTTTTCTGCCTGGATTCTTCACAGACTATTCCTGATCCAATGAGGAGTTTTTTGCCTTAAGATTTCCAATCCTTGTCAGTGACGGCTGAATCTGAATTGAAATCAGTCGGACCTAAAGCAGTGTGGACACAAATGTTCTATCTTTAGGCTTGTTGTCAGGATGAGGGTGTTAAAATAGAGGGTGTTGTACAGACTGTGAAGCCCTCTGAGGCAAATTTGTTTATCAGAGCTGATTAAGCTTCTTGGACTGAAACCTCTTCAAACGTCTTCAACACCAATCAGCCTCATGACTCAAATCGCAATATCTGTCAAAATAATGTCAATATGATTTTTTTTCTTTGCATATAGTTAAGCCCTAGTTTCTGTGACATTAAAATGTATTAAATAAGGGTAAAATATATTTGTAATAACAGAGCTACCACTGCTTACACTGATTATGAACTGTAAACTCATAAAGCAGCTAAACATTGAGCTTTAAGTTCACTGTAACGTTTTATTAATATTATTTACTGTAGTACACTGCTTCAGCTTTCCAGCTCCGGAACATTCCCTGTTATTGAGCTTAGATTATTCTGTTACAGACTATATGTTTCCAGAAGGGCTCTGTTTTCTTAATGAGATGAAAAGTAGAATTAAGTGAAGCTGAATGAAATGAGCATGAAATTGCAAAGGAATAGTTTGACATTTTAGGAAATAAGCTTGTTCACTTCTGGCATCTATTGGTTAAATATGAAGCTGCAGACAGTTAGCTTAGCGTAGCTCAAAGACTGGAAACGGGGGGGAAACTGCTAGCCTAGCTCTGTCCAAAGGTAACAAAATCCACCTACCAGCATCTCTAAAGCTCGCTAATTACCACCTTATATCTCATTTGTTTCATTCGTACAAAAACCAAAGTGTAAACATGACAATTCACAGTTTAAACAGTGGTTATGAGGCCACAACCAGTATATAGTGGGATCACAGCTGGTTGCCTGGCAACTGCTGAGCCAAGACTTAGACGGATATGAGAGTGGTACTGTCCCATTTCCTGTCAGGTTTTTAGAGTATTCCCTAACTTTGCAAGTTTCAATATAACTTCTATGTCACGTCACTCAAGTCTTCTCCAATATACTGCGCCACGATTTGTTCCCCAAATGTTTTCAGCTCTCTTGCCTTCATCAGAATGGCATCAATTAGTCATGTGACTTATAAATCACCATACATGATACTAGATGTACAAAACACCCTTACAGTCATCTTTTTTCAAAATATTTTTACAAGAAAAATATAAATGACCAAAGGCAAGGTGGTCACAGATGTTTGGCGAGTGTGGTGTGCTGGAGAAGAGCCTGTGCGGCGTGTTTTTGGAGTAGGATAGGACCTCGAAGTCACCTGCTGGAGGTCTTCACATCCAACACGCAGTAGTTGATCAGTAATTCTCTGTGCCTGCTCACAGCCACGAGGCGGCTTATCATACACGAGCTTAATATTTAACATCTTGGCTCTTCAGAGTGCTCTGATGGTTTGCAATATTTGCTTCTTGCCAATATTGAGCATCATAAATTATCCTTAATGTCCTTTTTTGAAGTTTGAAGTCTTAACATCCCCATGAGGCAGCATTTTGAGATCAACTTACTTCCTTAATTTGATATTCTTCCTGTCGGGGTGGGACACTGTAACACTGTAGTATAAATCAATGAAATAACGGTTGGAAGAAAGGTAATTGTGTTTCATGGGGGTGGTAGAGCTCCTGTTTTATCAGAAAGAAATTTAGATTTATGCCTGTTTATGTACCTGCTGGTACAGAAATAATGACGTTTGTTTTAAGGTAACAAATGAGAGAATAAATACCATTGTGTGTATTTTTGCTACTTGATGTAAACAGGGCTATAATGCGCAATTTTCTTTTTTGTTTCATGAGAGTAGCACGCCTACACTACATGGCCAAAAGTATGTGGACACCCAAAGATTACACCTGTGTGTTATTGTTGAATATCGTATTCCAAAACGATGGGCATTAATCTGCTGCTATAACAGCCTCCGCTTAGATGTTTGAACCTGGCTGCAGGGATTTGCTCCCATTCAGCCACAAGAGCATTTGTGAGGTCCATCACTGATGCTGGGTGATCAGGTCTGGCTCACTGTCGCCATTCCAGTTCATCCCAAAGGTGCTGGATGGGGTTGAGTTGTTATATTGAAACAGGAAAGGGCCAAACAAACTGTTGTCAGCATGGTGTCTAAAATATTAACTGTATACTGTGGCATTAAGATTTCCCTTTATTGGAACTAAAGTGCCCAAACCATACAGAAAGGGGTTGTCCATATACTTTTGGCCATATAGTGTGTGTCACTTTTTTGAGCCAGTAAGTCTAAAATCTTGGACTGAATAGTGTTGTTTTTTGCACATCATCCCGCTAAAATCTTTGCTTCTTGCCCACCTTCCACCTTCCACCCACTCCGTCTGCTGCCTGCATTTTTAACTCTCCTCCACGAGGATGAGATGGACTGAGCCTGAGGGGGATCATGAACCTTTTAACTTCCTTCCTCCCTCCTCTTGTGTTTTGAACCTCCCTGAAGACAAACATCTCACCTTGCATCCTTCGGTACCCGGGCCTTCTCGAAAGAGAACTTTGGCAGGCCGCTGGAGTCGTAGGTCCTGGACGTGGGCTCGGCCGACACCCCGGCTTTGGCTCCTTTCCTTCTGTTGAGGGTTTCCTTGATGCGAACACTGAGGTTTGGGCTGCTCTTGCCGCTGGTTTTGATGGAAGGGGGCCTGGATGCCAGACCTGCCGAGGCTGCGCTCTGGTTCTTCATCACGTCCTGCAGCTTGTTGAGCTGGATGCACTTGTTCTGCAGCTCCTCGCTCAGCTCGGCCAGAGCTCGCGTCTGTTTGGCCAGCTGCTCCTGGAGACCTTTGATCTGCTGCTCTTTGGCACAAAGCTCCTCATCCCTCCTCTTGCCCTCACGCTCCAGCTCGTCCACTCGGGCCCTCAGGCAGTCCAGGGACGAGTTTTTGAACCCACCACCATTATCTTTGTGGGCTCGGCTGTTGGAAGCAGCTGCAGCAGAGCCGTCTGTGTGTTTGTAGCGCTTTGATTTCATCGAGCCATTCCCCATCTTGTCACTTGAAGAGACGAGAGAGCTTCAAACTCAATATTTGCTACGTTATCAAAGAGAAGTGAGCTTTTTCCACCAGTGCGGTGACATTTGGTACCAAAAGGTCTGTTTGAGGAAGCTGGGAGTGGGGTTTCAAACAAAAGAGCTGACGCTGTGAGGAGATAAAACCGGAGAAAGAGAGAGGAGAGCGAGCAAATCAGTATATAATGGTTGAGTGTGTCTTCTCCATTTATTATTCAGAAGGCAGGAAGTATTACATTACATCAACAGGCACTCCCCATCTGCTAGCAGCAGTGAAGGAAATGCTGTTCAAGAAGCATGTAAAAAATCTAATTACAATAACATTATAACTGCATTCTAAAGTGGTCTTTAAAGCATGTTTCTGTCCACATAGTAAGAGTGTACATGGGGGAAAAATGTCCGAGAACAATCCTGTGTTTGTTGTTAGGGACTTGTCTCCCACTCTCACATACAGTAGACTTCATTCATGACATTCCTGCTCGGACGCTGTGAGTGGATGTCAGATCAAGATCAGACTGTTCTCCAACGCTATTCTGAAAATCAAAATTACTCGCATCATTTGTAAACCTATGAAAACTGCCCTTCTTTTTTTTTCCTCCTTTCTTTTAAAGCTTCAACTCTCTGACACGCTGACTGGCACATACAAGATTTCCAGTAACAGATTTATTGACACACAACTGAGGACGTTTCGTATTATAAGACTATTCCCCAACTAGGATTGCGTGAAGGTAATTGCAAACTAATTCGGTTACTAATTAAAACATCCCCTAAGAGGATCGTGCACCTGCAACTTCCGATGCCTCGTCATTCCTCTCCAGAGATGGGAGTGACAAATGAACCCGTGTTCAGTTCAGAGGGAATCTCGGTTCTCACCTGATGAGTGTTCGGAGCCTTCACACGAGCCCGGAAGACGGTTTAAAAGAAGAAATGATGTGTTTGCACATTGGAGCATCCGTAGAGAAACGGTCCATCTACAACGCTGGTCGCATCCTCTCCTCCCTCTGTCGCTCGCTCTCTCGCGCGCTCTCCTCCTCGGCTGTGCGCGTTCTCGCGTGCAACCGGTACGATTGGCAGGTCAGGTGTGAGCGACGTAGACGTCGTTTTTTAATTTATTTTTTTTTATACAAGAATTATGTACTTATATATAAGGGTAACTCCAAAACTGTGTGTTTGTTGTAATAATACGGCTAAATAAGTATCATTTTCCAGAAACTTAACATTTTGGCAATCAGTTGAAAATAAACTCCAAACATTTCTTTTATTTTACTAACCTTTATTTAACCAGGAAAACCTCCCTTGACATTAGAAAGATTTCTCCAGTGTTCTGGCCAAGGCAGCAATAACGATGAGTTGTAGACAAAACATAGAAAGCTAAAAATAAAATAAAAATATGCCACAAAATCAGCATTAAACAGAAATGGGACTATAAAATCATGAAATGCACTCATGTAAAAGATTTCATCCTAAACACAACCTAAATGGCACCTTAAACGACCAAAGAGCTGTCTAATAAATGTTTTTTTTTTTTGTGAAGCAAGACTAAACATAAGTGATTTAACATAGACAGACATGTCAGGACATACAATGAGACATTTGTGCAAGATGGGGGATGACATGGTGCATAAAGTCATGTTTGGATGTGACGCTTATGGGAGGAGATGGGCATTTTGTTGCATGTTTGTGTGTATAATGATGGCGATTTGCTTTTTACAGAAAGGAAATCATAACATCGGCACCAAATTTCTGCAGAAATTATGTGAATTCAGTAAGAGACCAGATTTTGCGATTTTAACTCTAACTGCAGACGGTTTGGGGCAGAAGGGAGCAGCATACGTAAAAGCTCTTTTACCCAAGTCAGTGCAGACTCCAGGCACGGTGGGAAACTGAGTCCTGCGAACAAAAAGTATAGCTGTTCACACATTCAAACATTGAGGAAAAAGTGATATTTGAGACCAACAGCCTCACTTAGCTATGAATCCTGCCTCAAGCCTGTAGTTTAACTAAATAGAAATGTTAATAAAAAGAGACTGAAACACATTCTTCCTTACAAATGAAAAGTTAAATTCATAAACGATTAAATACAACCTTGTTAAAGTCAATACACTCAAGAGTTTTGCTGCTGCAGCTTTAGTTGGTCTAGTATGACCAGTAGCATATGGTGGCTAATGTTAGCTAACGTTAAACTTGAGTAGATGTTGCTGATTACTGAGTCAGCTCACTGACTTAATGACTCTTCTCTACTTGTGCTACCATTAGGCTCTGTTTTAGCATTTACCATTATACTGTCATTGTAACTTGTGGCCACAATAGTATTACATAGGCTGACTTTAAAGGTCTTTTCAGACAGGGAGCGCCAAGTAATTCTGAAAACTGTGATACTGTCGAGGTCGTGCTCTTCTCACGCTCACGCCCGCCTGCTGCCAGAGTTGAATTGTCTTGAACTTTTTTGTACGAGTTAGGCAGTGCAAATCAGTGGACGAGAGGGAGTTCCCTGAAATAGGCCTACATCAGTGTTTTTCTCAACTAAACTAAACTCACTAGTAAACTTACTAACTGAACTAATTTGAAAGTTAGTACTTATGTTCTTTAGTTATAGACTCTTTCTTTCAATATTTTCTAGAAGACATATTTTAATATGTTGCTATAACCTATGAAGAAAATACAGTTGTACCGGCAGGGATACACATGCCATTTCCATGGTTACCACGCATAGAGCGCCTGGCGTTTACTCTGCCTGTCTATTCACATGAGGAGTGCAGTGAGACCCCGCGGATCCAAGCGGGTATGCAGGCGGAGTATCACTCCCCATCTAAAAAGATTATTAAGCTGCATTACATTTTTTTGGCCATTGGGGGCAGTGGAACAAGATGAAAATGCAACATCTGACATATAAATTACAGTTCCACATTCAGCAGACAAAGAGCAACATAATGGAGGTGTGTTTAGGCCTAGACGTCCAATGTGTCCTAGTGGCTAACTTTGTCGGCCTGCTGTTTGGTGCTGGGCAGGTAGCATACAGTCAGTGGGTTTATCAAAGCTTGTTTGCTCAAAACAGCTGCCTGCTGGTGCTGGAATAAAATGTTGAACAGAGTGGTGACAGTGAACCAAAACAGTAAAGTTGCGGGCCAGAAAATCAAAATAATGATCTGAAAGATGCTAAAACGCTCCGTAGATCTGAGGGGAGTTTGCCGATAACTCATTGTGGGGGTCATTGCTCGGATTACTTGTAGCCATTGTTAGTATAAAAATATTCATCAGAGCAGCTGTAAAGACATGAAAGAGATTCAATTAGAGAGAGAGAACAAGATGTAAGTGCAATTCTCAAAGTCTTTTAATTTCATCATTTTCCTCTCTTTGTCTCCATGTGGTCCGCACTGTGCATTTGACTTGTTTGGACAAGCTCAAGTCTAGACCCAAAGCTGCACTCTTTCACATCCAGAAATGATTAATTGGTTTTCCCACTGTGTTTGTCGTGACGCCAGTCTGAGCAGCCCGGCCTGCGGCAGATTTCATTGACAGGCACAGAACAATAATGGCAGGTGGCCAAAGTTGATTCATCCGCGGCACTTGGACCACAACAAAATAATCCAGGTCACTGACTCCCAACCTGAACCCTGAGAGGAATCTGAGAGGCTGGCAAAGGATCTGAGGACAGAGTTTGAATTAGAACACATGTTTACACTAAAGGCATTTCGCTGACTGTAATACATGCCTTCTCCCAGTGGCTGCATAGGGCTTCAGGAACTTAACGGCATCCTGGCATAACACATTCACATTGGAAGAATTGACTGTTTCGGCTGCACAATGGCTCAGTGTTTAACCCTGCAACCTCACAGCCAGAAGGTCCGGGATTAAACCCGCCAGCCAACTGGCTTTCTGTTTGTAGTTTGTATGTTCTCGTGTTTACGTGCATTTCCTCTGGTTGTTTACAGTGTTTATGTTCTTGTAGTGCTGGTTAGCTGATGGGATATTACAGTAGTTGCAAGATGACATTATCTAGACCCCAAATCAGTCCAATCAGTCTTGATTTATGGTGAGCTTTTGATGAGAAGGCCAGGTTATGCATTTGGAGATGCATTGAATTGTTCAAAGTGCAGTCTGTTGCTCAACAGTTTATGACTTCCAGTTGCCAAAAAACATGTCACCTGAAACATGAAAACACAAAGGACAGTGGTATGTTGTAGCAGCAGTTTTCAAATATAGCATATCATCATTTAAAGGTCATGATAGAGTGTGACTTTTAATAGTTTAGTGCAGTGGTTCATAACCTTTTTTTATAACAAACACATACATACACACTTGCATACATACATACATAC
>LKNJ01006904.1:9063-24737 GCA_002120245.1 Maccullochella peelii
AAAAAGGGGAAAGGGAAGAAGGCCAGGCGTGCAGGGAGGGCTGGAGGGTGGCGTGGGGAGCTGGAGATCCGGGAGGGTCGGAGACAGGCAGAGTTGGAGACAAGAGTGGACAAAGACAAGCACAGGTTAAGGGAGATCGACGGAAAAACAGACTTTCTTCTAATAGCTAAGAGCTGGCCGTGATGCTTTCTACCAGGTAGGAGAAGCAATGATCTGGCGGTGAGTGGGAGAAGGGCCAGGGCTGAAATACTGCAGGTTGATGAGTAGATTGATGCCAGGTGATGAGGCTGGTGCTCACGGCCAGGTGGTGATGAGTGGAGGCACGCCCACACAGGTACACAGACAGGACAACAACACAGGAGAGGGAGAAAAAACAGNCGGGGGGGAAAAAGGGGAAAGGGAAGAAGGCCAGGCGTGCAGGGAGGGCTGGAGGGCGGCGTGGGGAGCTGGAGATCCGGGAGGGTCGGAGACAGGCAGAGCTGGAGACAAGAGTGGACCTGGGAGACAAAGACAAGCACAGGTTAAGGGAGATCGACGGAAAAACAGACTTTCTTCTAATAGCTAAGAGCTGGCCGTGGAGCTTTCTACCAGGTAGGAGAAGCAATGATCGGGTGGTGAGTGGGAGAACGGCCAGGGCTGAAATACTGCAGGTTGATGAGTAGATTGATGCCAGGTGATGAGGCTGGTGCTCACGGCCAGGTGGTGATGAGTGGAGGCACGCCCACACAGGTACACAGACAGGACAACAACACAGGAGAGGGAGAAAAAACAGAAGGAAAAGGGGACCTTAGGAAGCTGAGGAGCGGGGAGCACGGCGGGCCATAACAGTCTGCTTGGCTCCCCTGACAGAAAGAAGAAAGCGAATACAATTAAGGACCGCAAATACAGCGGGGTTGTTAAGCTAGCTTGGCAACAAACTCTGCACTCGCTGGCTCAATTTCTTCAAAGGTAATTTACTTCAAAAACGGTGGTTAGCGATCTCAGATATTGGCAGGATTTACACAAAATGAAAGTGACATGGCATAGAACAAGATACAACAATTAGATCACGTTAATATCACAACTAATGTATAAAAAAAAAAAAATTTTATCAAGGAGTTTCAGTTAAAGCAGCCTACCTCTCTGTCAGTTGGAAAAAGTTTTGACGTGCCTGCACGTGCACGCAGCTACGTAGCTTTTTGTAGCTACGGCTTTTGTAGGTGGGTATTTATAAGAATGCCGGAAGTGGCTGGATTGAGGTGTGGTCCTGCTCCCGAAATTCTGCTAGATAGCTTCAATTCACTAGCAAGGACCACACCATCAACAAAATGCGTTAAACGATTTATTAAGAAAAATGATTGGTGTGCGAGGCGGAAGCTTGCTTGCTTGTAGTTCTTCGGTTGCAGTCTGTGTTGTGGGGAAGCTTCGGTAGGGAATCCGCCGTAGCACCCGGGGAACGACGGACCCCCAAAAGCTCCAGTTACATAAGACAAGGCTGAGCTGATCTGAGATCTTTGAGATCTGAAGGGATGTAGCAGTGATACGTTTGGGAGGATCGATGCTCATGATTTGTTTTAAGTGTTCTGGGATGCTATGCGAGGCCGAGATAGTGGGTCTGATTGTGAAGGAATGTCCGGAGTAATGGACAGCGAAATGCCAGACAAGCGAGGGTAATGGTGACGAGATCAGACGACAGGACGATTATGTTGTACTGATCGTGAAGGTAGCAGAAGCTCTCCATTCCAAACCGTAGTGAGGAACGGGAAAGGGAGTCAGCGATGGCGTTGGAATGAACGGGAACATGTTGTTGTGTAACAGAATACCAGATTAGACGCCGCATGAACGGAAGTTTGTGCGGATCTGAGATATTTGCGATCTGAACGGATGTAGCAGTGATATGCTTGGGAGGATCGACGTCTCATGAATTCTTTTAAGAGTTCTGGCTGCTGTTGCAAGCAGAAGTGGTGGATCCGCTCGAGAAAGAGTGTCCGGAGTAATGGACGGGTGAAATGCCGGACAAGGAGAGGGCAATGAAACAGGTCATAGTGACAAGATCGAACGATGGGAAAGTTATGTTGTACTGATCATTAAACAGGAAAGAGAGTCAGCAGTAACGTTTGGAATGACCTGGAACATTAGCTGCGCGGAGAACATGTTGGTGTGTAATCGAGTGCCAGATTAAGCAGCACTTGACCGCAGACTGAGCAGATCTGAGATCTTTGAGATCTGAACGACTGTAGGAGTGATACGCTTGGGAGGATCGACGGCTCGTGAATTCTTTTAAGAGTTCGGGGATGGCCGCAGCTATGGGGTAGGTTCACTGAACCCCCAAAAACCGCACGATGTACGGATGAATATTGTGTGGATGAGTCAGATGTTCATCGTAGAAACAGGTGAACTGAGCCAAAGACGGATTTCGGCACAGCTTGGACTGACCAGGGAGATGGAATCTAACGAGTGATGGGACGGATGAAGCGATTGATAGCAAGTGAGAGATTAAAGATGGCACTATGGAAAGAATACGTAGGACGAAGGTGAGGTGACCTAGGAGGGAAAGGAGTTGGCGTTTGGTGCAGCATGAAGCAAGGAGAAAATTGAAGATCAAAGCTGATCGGATGAGCTTTGATTGGGAGTGAAGCCTGGAACAGATCTGAGACAAGATAAGATTCTGAAGAACTTGAGGATGTGGAGCGGCCCTCTGTGGTCTGTGTTAAGTGAAATCCTGGTATGTGTCCTCATTGAACTGCCAAAGATGGGCAGCGGCTTTTGAGGCGACGTGGATGTGATACTGTAGAAACCATTGCCTCCAAACGGGCCGGATTAAGAATAACAGCCGTGTAATCATCCATTGTCTGTCGACAGGTGAAATTTTATGAACAAAGAACATCTGTGAAAGAGAGAAAGCATAGCAAACTCTGTGGGAGTGAGGGTGGGTGTTCTCTCTTTCAGGCAGAGGTGTCCCTTCAGTCCTTCAAGGAATCTGTCGGCAGGTGGTCGATGAATGGAGGGCATGATAAGTAGCGCAAGGTCTGTGAACAGCTGTGAGCGCTGGCATCTCGGTCTAGAGTGAGCCTCTGCGGTTGCTGAAAGTGGGCAGCAAGGGGCCCCGGCATCCCGGTGATATTTGCCCCGTACATAGGCTGCTGGTGTTGAAGACATGATGAGATCTGGAGGGCCCTGCCTTCCAGTGTTGGGCACTCCATCATCTAAAATCTGCTTACAAAGACTGGTGGAAACCGGAGAAGGCGAGATATTAGAGTGTTAGGAATGCGAATGGGGGGATTAGCTGTAGCCCGAGTGAAGTTGGTGGTTGCCTGTGGGGCCAAAATCTGTTGAAAAGGCAGAGGAGGTGGCTAGGAGAGAAACTTACTGCTGCAAGGACTATGAAGAAAAGCTTGGAGCTGGCATCCCAGTACCAAAGGGTGACAGCTGACATAAGCTGCAGAGGCTGACGTGGATGGGAGAAAAATCCCGGTGCCGGAAACCTTGGCTAGAACGAGCTGCTGCGGTCGCTGGACGTGTACAGCTGTGGGCGCTGGCGTCCCGGTGTCAGGAGCCTTGGCTAGAACGAGCTGCTGTGGCCGCTGGAAGTGTACGACTGTGGGAGCTGGCGTCCCGATGTCAGGAGCCTCGGCTAGAACGAGCTGCTGCAGTTGCTTGAAGTGACCCGTCAGGGGCAACGGCATTCCAGTGCCAAATGCCCCGGCTGAATCGGGCTGCTGTGGTTGTTGAGGGAGAACAGATGAGGGAGCTGGCATATGTGTGTGTATATATATATATATATATATATATGAGTGCACTCAAGTTCCTACCACCACCCTATGAAAGGAAACTGTCCGTCCTGGCTCCCAAATGAGTAGAGAAGACAAAGAAGCTGATGGATGTTGCAGGCAACAACTGATGATGATGATGATGATGATGATGAGGGAAGGCTAGTGAGCGGTGAAAGATGATGATGAAGATGAAAACCAGAAGGCAGTGGAATGGCGATGACTTGAGCAGCACAGTTCCATCTACAACGTGGTCACAGAAAAAAACCCAGCCTGCACAAAACGTGCAGAGCGTTTATTTAATTACTCCAATTCAACAGTCCATTTATGTTTCCCTTAGGATACCAAATTTACTTAATACACTTTATCCTAACTTAATCTTATCTGTCCAGTTTAATGAACTAACTTAGTGAACATTACACAACCTCTCTTCTTAATTACACCACATATAATAATTCCCAGTGAACCCACATCATAAGTAGTTTCATCAGATAATTGTCTCATTCCGACTAGTTTTTTTGTTCCATGTAATAGCAATGAATCATCAAGTTTAACAACCATTCCCGAAATTAGCAATAGCCGAGAGGCTAATTCTCCGTGTAGCTAACAGCTAACTCACTGGAATGTTCGATACACATGCGCTGCCTGAACGGTCAGCAACTCTGTGGCTGTATAACCTTCCTTTCAGTTCTCAAGAAAACTCTGTTCGTCTATCATAACTGATTTCCTTTAACTAAACTACTCTCAATTCTTCAGCACCAGAGCTACGTGCTGGCACTCCTTCTGTAACTCGTGTCTGTCTCTCTCTCTCTGGAAAAAAACTTCTCGCAATCCTCCTGTAACTCATGTCTGTCTCCCTACCCTCTCTCGACTGAGTCACAAGGGGGCGACAGTGGACCATAATAACTGAGAAAGTAATTATTCTAATAACATCACACCTATTTAGTGACTTTGCTCTTATTATAACTGCTCAGAGCTACTTGGTCACACGAGCGAAAGAGGATGAGCAGGTTAGGTGGGTATTTATAAGAATGCCGGAAGTGGCTGGGTTGAGGTGTGGTCCTACTCCTGAAATTCTGCTAGATAGCTTCAATAAAAAAAGACTCTAATCAGTCAGTCAGTCTACCCCGTGTCTTCTGACCCACACACTATGCAGCCACGAGGCCATGCCCCCTACAGCTGTTGTTCCCTCACTTGTTAAATTTTTTTAATTTGCTGGGGGTGAGGGTTCTAGCTGAATCGAATCCGAGGGTGGAGTTACACTTTAATGTACCAAAAGTACTCATTATGTAGAATGGCCCATTTCAGGATAATATATATTATATTATTGGATTATAATTATTGATGCAAGGTTCATCACTTTAATGTTGCAGCTGGTAAAGGGTATTATTAATCTGAATCTGCAAAGTAACTAGTAACTAAAGTTATCAAATAAATGTAGTGCACTAAAAAGTATTGAAGTAATGAACTGTAGTGAAGTACAGTAGAAGTATAAAGTAGCAGAAAATGAAAACTCTCAAGTAAAAGTACCTGACAATTATTATTAAGTGAAGTACTTGAGTTAATGCACTAAGTTACTTTCCACCATTGTTTGTAATGCAACTGAATTCACATTTGACTGTTCTCATTTACTGTAATGGCTCAGAAAAACAGAAAGCTTTAACCCAAAAGCACGATTCACAGACAGACAGGTTGGGAAGTACAGCCAAAAACAATAAGTTACCACATTTAAATGTGATGCTGAAGAACAGACGCTCAGCTTCTCAAACGTTTCCTGTGGACATTGGAACCGTAAACCAAGCTGTGACTGAGACAGTGCAACCTGAATGCAACACAGCCAGATCCTGTGGACATAAATCCTAAGATGATATTCTCCTGTAAGACTTTCCAATACTGCAGTATCACCTCAGGCAAATATTTGTATCTGTGATGATTTTTTAAACAGCCCAGGTATTTGCAGGGGTAATGTAGTTATGGATTTAGAGTAAGCAAACATTTAAAGATCTACCTGTGCTTCATTTACAGTTTGTGGTGGATCACTGATACAACTAACAACAATGCAGCAAGGTTACGTTAAAAATGGAACTTCTACAGTGGATGCACTGTATCAAAACTAGAGTCATACTGCCGATGGTGATCCGTCTGGTCTACTATATTATTGAACACAGGCAGGGCTGATTGGAAACTGAGCAGGGACATGCGACACCTCAGCATGGGGTCAAACTTGTTTCCTGTGTCAATCTGACAGCTTGTATCCTGTTGTTGATTTCCAGGATACGTTCAGACACAAAATATGTTTGTTTTTTTAGTTGGAGTTAATGGTTACCTTTTTTATCTTCAAGACCTGTGTTAAGTAGCATTAACTTTAAATAAGTAGAGAACTATTTCAAGATAAGGCAAAAAGTCACTTATAGGCACTTGAAAGAAACAATAAAAGTAGGATAGAATTACTGATTTCACCAAAAGTTATAGTCTCTGCAAAATCTACTTTGTTCCATAAGAACATTTTAATAAAAAAAATCTACAGGGATGATGAAATGACTAATTTTGACCATTGCATGTCACTAACAATATTTAATCGAAAGATTCCTTTCAAAAAATGTGTCTGCCCCTTTGTATTTTCATTTTTAAAAAGCTGGATCCAGTCTGAATCAAACAACCAACCAGGGTTAGCTAGCACGTAACTAGCCAATAACTGACTCTGTTCAAACCCGGTCATCCAGGTTCTATGTGTCATGGATAGATAGATAGATAGAGGGGGTTGTCCATTAATCCCAGGGTTGGTGGTTTGGTCCCTGTCTCCTGCTGTTCACATGTCGAGGTCTCCTTGGGAAAGACACTGAACCCTGATGGAGGCCAGCACCTTGCATGGCAAATCCGTTGCCATTGGTGTGTGAATGGGTGAATGAGACCAATCTGTAAAGCGCTTTGAGAACCGTTAAGGTTGAAAGGCGTTATATAAGTGAAGTCCATTTACCATTTACCTTCCTCTCTGCTAGCCTCAGCGTTGCGCACGCAGAAGTTGTGTCAAGAGCTATGGTAACTTGTGATGAATTTCCAATACCAACAACAGCGTATAGTACAAAACAAGCCAAAGAAGGAAGAGCTTGGAGGAGAAGAGAGAGAAAAAGAAAGCGCCCTTACTTTGCCCAGGTAAAGCTGACATCTCTGGTCCGAACAGTGAGATGTAATGGTCCTGGTAGTCTGGTAGTCCGCATTGCTCTTCAGCTACAGCCATCTTAAAAATGTCTCTCCGATGTTGACCCTCATCTGATCTCTGTTTTATTTAGCGCTTTGTTTTTCTCTGACAGAAGGGGAGAAATGAGCCCTCATTCTGGGTGAAAACAAGAATGTGCAGTGTTGGCTGCTAAATATGTCCTTCTCTGCCACAACAAGAGAGACAACCAGAAGGACTAGACATATAGACAGACAGACTAATACACTTGTACTTACCATATTCTACTTACTGCCACACACACACACACACACAGACAGACACACACAAGTGTGTGATAAGTGGCCATGGTAGGTGTGATAATGCTCTCATAAAATAAATAAAAGTAGCAAATTCCCTTGAGTGCATTATCTATGCCTTTCTAATTTTTGCATATTCTTTGAACTATGCTCTTTCTACTGCTTTCACTGTATTTGGAGTGTTTATTTCAGTTTACCTCTCTCTTTACAGCTGTTGCAGGGTTCTGAGACCAGCTGCAATGCAACCGAATCAAAGACAACACAAGAGCAAACAGGTATCATTATTCTTGACATGGATATATTCAGAACAAGGTTAAACAACGTTCAATCAAGTACGTTGTCCAACCTCAAAGAAATTGTACATTTTTAGGACAGCTACTTTTGAAGATGCGGTGAGAAGCTGGTAATCATATACCCTTTTTCCACTGCAGGAACTTAACAAAACATGATGTAATGTGCATTCATTATCATGGGTTTGCTTTTGGTTCGACTGTTCTCTGCCCACTTTGGGGACGAGGTCCTGGGACTAAATTTCAGCACTGCTCTAGTGATACTTAATGCAAATTTCAGCTACTTTCAGGGGTTGATCACAGGAAGATCAACCATCTTGCCAGGCTTCAAGTTGTGCGCTTGTGGTGAACCACAGTGGTTTGGACCAATCAGCATCCTATGAGGAACTACTGGCAGCTACAGGCGTGGTTTAGGTGTGACAACAGTGAAAAGCTACTGTTCATTTGAAAATAGCAATGGCGGCTCCTAAAGAGGTTAGCGTAGATGCTGCTAAAGCATCAGTTCTATCAGAACTAGAGAGTATTTCTTCACTGAAATAAGAGAAAGAACTAACCTTATGTGCGCGATCTTGTGATCTTGCGAATACAGCTGCCTCGAAAGGTAAGCTTATTGTTGTATTTTCTCTCTGGCGTTCTCCTACCATATGACAATATGGTTTGGTGATCTGATTGGCTGGAGTTAGCCCGTGATAGACAGTGATCCAATTACCTGCCAAGTATTTTTTGACAGTACCTTCCCGTTTCCAAGGACAACTTCTCAGAAGTTCTGTGTAACAAACCATCTGGTGTGTCAGGCTAGGGGTTGGTGGCAATGCTGATGATTGTGATTAGTCACGCAGATGTGTGGAACATCACAACAAGAATGACTACAACACACACAACGGGAACCACTATTTTACTACTCCATCTGTATCAACCAGGACAACCATAGGTCAACAATCATATACAACGTACTAAATATCTGTGGAACGCTGCATGTGAGAGACTTAGGCTGCATTCACATGTTCCTTGGATGGTCTCATTTCCTAAGTTGGGAAGTCATTCTTTGGTGTGTTTTTAAGAGCTTTCAAGTCATAATGTGGAAACAACATGGACACTACTGAGAAGAACAAGAACAAGAACAAGAAGAGAAGATACTGTGGTATTTTCTTGCTCAGAGCGTTTAAACAACATGTTGATGCTGTTTCCAGAGATCCCCTTCTCTTTGGTATAGTGTCTAGGTGGGTTGGCTAAGGCTAGCATCCCAGTGAAGATTCATGTTGCTTTCCAAGCATGCTGAAACAGTTTGAAGCTTTATATTACAAAGTGATTTTGTCCCAGACTTGTTGCTGCACCAGTACATTCCCAAAACCACTGAAATATTGCTTTACCTGACTTGTTATCAGAGTTGATGCTAATAACTAATATAAAATTACATGTGAGCAAAAAATTGATTTGCAACACATGAATTAATAAAATGTTTCTTACCATCAACCACACATTTACTTTAGTCTGCCATGTTTCTGCATATATGACATCAACTTTCTGCAAGTCGGGCAAGTCGTGCACCAAAATTTTCGCCAACTTTCCAAGTTATTGTTCAAACTTGAGGGGGCATTTGCACAAATTTTCATAGTCAGCTCTGGTCCCATTTGCTCACAGTCACTTTTGGACAGCGCACAGAGACGCACCAAGACGCACAGCAGCTGTTGAGAAATAATTTTTTCACACAGAGGGTTATTTCTGCTTTTCTAAAGTGACATCACGGCAAATGTTTACCAGGGAAGAAGCCCTTGAATTTATTCTGATGGGGAGTCTGGAGCAGAAGGTTTTCTCGCAGATGATGAGCAGGCTTACCAAGCGGGACTGAAGAGTAAGTGGCCTATAGTTATTTTCAGTATATGTGAAATAAAATTGAAAACATGTACATGGGTAGTTTTTTTAACTTATTTGTACATTTGGTGGCCCCCTGTTTCACACTGTGTGGGGGTTGAGGCTCCATTGTCTCCACACAGAGTGTGTAGAGTAGGCATACACTACAGGTTTCAGTGTGGGGGGTTGGGGGGACAGTATCATGGAAAACAGAGAGAGATCCAGACTATGTCCAGTGCCAAAAAGGTTCATTCCAGCAAGACACCCTGCTAAACTCAAGCAGCACATACAAACCACTGGACCTTTTCAAACTGATTTTCAGCAATGATGCAGCTCAAACCCTTTGTCAACACGACATCAACATCCACGGAGTTTTTCAAGTATGTGGGACTGACTTTCTTCTTTGCATTGATGAAGCTGAATAACATCCAGGATTACTGGAAAAAGAACACCATTTTCAGTTTGCCATTTCCAGCTAATGTCATGCCACGGGACAGGTACTGGGTGATATCTTGGAACATCCACGAGTGATCCTGAGGAAGCTGTTGAGAATTACAGAAGGAACGGGACACCAGATCATGACCGCCTGTTTCGACTGAAGCCCCTTCTGGACATCATCAAACATGCTTGCAAAGTGTTTCTTTTTCCTGATTGCCAAGACTTGGGAGAACAATTTTCAAAAGCCAAACCTTGTACATTAATTTTCTCTGTGATTTGAGTAAAATTCTGTGAGATTCAATTTCCGTTTTGTTTTTTCTTTTATCTATATGGTCATGTAACTATTTCTACATTCATGTGACATCACTGCAGCATATATATTCTGATAGCCCAGATTGTCCTGAAAAAAACGTTGTACATGACTTGATTGTACATTACAGGGTTGAGGTTATACAAGCATTATTACTCGAGAAAACCGGGCCAAAAATAGGAAAAAAATGGCTTAGGAATTGTTAGACATTTTGGGAAAGATGCTTATTTGCTTTTTTGCAAAGAGTTAGATGAGATGATACCACTCTCATGTATGTACAATCAACATGTAGCTTGAGCGAGCAGTGGGTTAGCTTAGTTAAATGTTAGATCTAATTTCTATATAATGTGTTAATTAGTGAGCTTTAGATGTAGTAAAAGTAGTAATAGGCAGATTTGTTACCTTTGGACAGAGACAGGCTAGCTGTTCACAGTCTTTATGCTAAGCTAAATGAACTGCTGGCTCCAGCTACATATTTACAGTTGTGAGGGTAGTATTCTCATCTAAGCAAAAAAAAATATTTCAAACTATTGTTTCAAAAGAAGAACAATGAGGAAACAGACCCTCATTAGTATTTAGGGAGAGGAGATCATTTGCGGAGTCAGGACAGTGACTTTAGATTTTGGCATTGAAAATAAAATTTGCCATTGAAAACAAAACCTGAACTGAAAAAGAAAACATTGGCATTGAAATACTTGTATTGGAAAAATTTGTATTGGCATCGAAACAAGTATTGGAAACTGAAACAAGTTCCACTGAAAAATAAAACACAGGCATTAAAAACAACATATTTTATTTTGATAGTTTTTGCATTCTGGTATGTTCTCTGACATGACTGCACACCTACGGCAATGACTTCCACGAGTTCACCTGGAACTCCCAAACCACAAGTAACTCTGTTTCTCTCTGCCGTTGTCTGCCAAACCAGCATAAAGTCAGTTAAATGTTCACTTTAACCCAGACCAGTTCTATGTGAAAAAACAGCAGCAGCGAGAAGCAGACTTAATTGTGGTTTGGGAGTTCCAGGTGAACTTGTGGATGTCATTGCCGTAGGTTTGTGGTCATGTCAGGCTTCGAGAATGGACAGATTTATTTCTTAAGAATGTGGCCAAACTGTACAAATGTAATTTACATCTTGTTGCATAGTGATACTGGGATCCAAGGTACGGAGCACACATGCAGTAGGAGACACAGAGGTTTATTGAGAAATAGATGGGGGAATCTGATGGTGTGGAACCGGGTGGCGAAGGAGGACGTGGACAGACGGAGAATCTCAGGAGGCTGGAGTCACTGGTTCGGGAGGTGGTGATGGATCTGGAAGACGAAGAGACACACAGGGTCAGGTATGCTCAAACAAAAAACAGAATCAAACTCAGGCAGTATTTTGCCAGGGCCGTAGTGCTTTCTACTCATGAGAGTGAAGCAATGATCTGGCAACGAGTGGAGAGAAGCCGGGGTAGAAATACAGTCAGGTGATTGATCCCAGGTGAGGAGACTGGAGCTCACAGCAGGTGGTGGATGATGGTGCCACGCCCTCCGAAGGACGCACAAACACAACAGGTAAGACAGATGCACAGGAGGGAGAAGAGAAACAGACACACAGGGAAAACACGGGGGAAAAACTAGGGCACGGACCGTGACGTGAAGTCCCAGATTAGCTGGGGGTCCAGGATCCGGGTGCGGGACTCCCAAGAGCGCTCCTCCGGGCCGTACCCCTCCCAGTCTACGAGGTACTGGAGGCCCCGGCCATGCCGCCGGACGTCCAGGAGACGCCGGACAGAGAAGGCTGGGTGGTCGTCGATCATCCGGGGGGGCGGAGGGGGCGGAGCCAGGGGGCAAAGGGGGCTCGACGCCACAGGTTTCAGGCGGGAGACGTGGAAGACTGGGTGGATCCGCATGGACTTTGGGAGGGCGAGACAAACCGCGGACGGGTTAACCACGACCTCCACCACGAATGGGCCAATGAAGCGGGGCGAGAGCTTCTTCGACTTGGTCCGTAGTGGAATGTCCTTGGAGCTCAGCCATACTTCCTGACCAGGCGTGTAGTTGGGGGCCAGAATGCAGCGACGGTCGGCCAGGCGCCGGTTCCGGGCCGAGGTGCGCAGTAGGTCTGCTCGGGTCTGGGTCCAGA
Source organism: Maccullochella peelii (assembly GCA_002120245.1). NCBI lineage: Eukaryota > Metazoa > Chordata > Actinopteri > Centrarchiformes > Percichthyidae > Maccullochella > Maccullochella peelii. The sequence continues at coordinate 21,307 of LKNJ01006904.1, forward strand.
TTCGCCGGCAACGGCAGAGGTGGGCTTGTACTGAGGGCACTGCAATCTCTGCCTCCTGACCCACGAGCAGTGGGGGTTGATAACCGAGGGAGCATTCAAATGGAGACTTGCCCGTGGCGGCACTGGTAAGGGAGTTATGGGCATACTTCACACAAGCCAGGTGCGAGCTCCACGCAGAGGGATTGCTGCCCACCACGCACCTCAAGGCGTCCTCCAGCTCCTGGTTGGCCCGTTCAGCTTGCCCATTGGTTTGGGGTGGAAGCCGGAGGATAAGTTGACGGAGGCCCCGATGGCAGTACAGAAGGCCTTCCAGACGCGGGAGGTGAACTGGGGACCCCGATCTGAGACGATGTCAGCCGGAAGTCCGTGAAGGCGGAACACGTGCTCTACCAGTAGATTGGCCGTCTCCTGAGCAGAGGGGAGTCCTGTCAGGGCGATGAAATGAGCAGATTTAGAAAAACTGTCTACAATGGTCAATATGATGGATTTACCTTGTGATAAGGGTAGACCAGTGATGAAGTCGAGAGCGATGTGGGACCAAGGTCTGTGGGAAATGGGTAATGGACGGAGAAGGCCGGCAGGGGGCTGATGCGAGTTCTTACCGCGCGCACAGACTGTGCAAGCAGATACAAAGGTCTGTATCTGTTTCTATCGAGGGCCACCAGAACCGTCGTTGAAGGAATGACACGGTCCGGCCGACTCCAGGGTGACAGGCGATACGGGAGGTGTGCCCCCAGTGGAGCACTTGGGGCACACCTCTCTGGGCTCTCTCAATTGCCGACTCGATTCCCCAGGTGGCGCTGGCGGCGATACACGAGGGAGAGAGGATGGTGGCGGGTTCCTGGTGAGCCTCAGCAGGGCTGAACTGTCGGGCCAGGGCATCGGGTTTTGTGTTTCGGGAACCAGGACGGTAGGTCAGAGTGAAATTGAAGCGGTTGAAAAACAGCGACCACCTCGCCTGGCGGGAGGTTAGTTGTTGGGCGGTCTGGAGGAAGGCGAGGTTCTTATGGTCCGTCCACACTACAAAAGGTTGCTCTGCTCCTTCTAACCAGTGCCGCCATTCCTCCAGGGCCAGCTTAACGACCAGCAACTCACGGTTCCCAACATCATAGTTGCGTTCAGATGGCGATAGGCGGAGGGGAAAAAAGCACACGGGCGGAGTCGTTGGTCCGAGGTGCTACGCTGGGACAGAACAGCCCCGATTCCTGAGTCGGAGGCGTCCACCTCCACCACAAATTGCTGGGAGGTGTTGGGTTGTATGAGGACTGGGGCGGAGGTGAAATGCCTCTTTAGCTCGTTAAAGGCCTGTTCCGCCTCGGGACCCCAGCTGAATGGTACCAAAGGGGAAGTGAGGCAGGTCAAAGGAGCAGCGACTCGACTATAATCTCGAATAAACTGCCGGCGGTAGAAGTTTGCGAATCCTAAGAACCGTTGGACCTGTTTGACCGAGCTAGGAGTAGGCCAGTCCAGGACTGCCGCCACCTTCTGGGGGTCCGGATGCATTTGCCCCTGTGATACGATGAACCCGAGGAAGCTCACAGTCCCCACATGAAATTCACACTTCTTGGGCTTGACGTATAACTTGTTCTCCAGTAAGCGCTGGAGGACCGACTGAACGTGGATGACATGTTCCTGGGAATTCTTGGAAAAAATCAGGATGTCGTCAAGATAAACAAAGACGAACCGGTTTAAGAAATCTCTCAGGACATCATTGATCAGGGCCTGGAAGACGGCTGGGGCGATGGTGAGCCCAAACGGCATTACAAGATATTCAAAGTGGCTGAGGGGAGTGTTGAAAGCCGTCTTCCACTCATCTCCCTCCCGGATCCTGATGAGGTGGTAGGTGTTACACAGATCAAGTTTAGTGAAAATGGTTGCGCCCTGAAGAGGCTCGAACGATGAATTTAGCAGGGGGAGAGAATACTTGTTTTTTATGGTAATCTGATTGAGGGCGCGGTAGTCTATGCAGGGCCGCAGGGAACTGTCCTTCTTAGAAACAAAGAAGAACCCCGCCCCTACCGGGGACGAGGAGGGGCGAATGATGCCGGTGACCAAGGATTCGTTTATGTAGGTCTCCATTGAGTTTCTCTCTGGGCCGGACAGGTTATACAGTCGTCCCGTAGGCAGTGTGGCTCCAGGGAGTAGGTCAATCCCACAGTCATAGGTGCGGTGGGGAGGTAGGGATTGGGCCTTATGTTTACAAAACACTTCTTATAGGTCATGGTAGGGAGGCGGAACGCCGGAGAGGTCTGCAGGTCGAGGAGGCAGGGGGGCGGGGGAACTCACTGCCCGAGGCAAGGCAGACCTCAGGCAGGTGGCGTGACAAAAGGCACTCCAGCTGGTTATGCTCCGAGTAGACCAGTTGATCTGTGGGTTGTGCTGCTTAAGCCAGGGGAGACCCAGCACCAGAGGTGATTGGGGAGACGGGAGTAAATATAGCTGGATCTTCTCCCAGTGGTTGCCGGAGAGTAAAAGGGAAACAGGTTCCGTATGGTGAGTAACTCGACCCAGCAACCAACCGTCGAGGGCGTTAACCTCTAATGGTACCGCTAACTCCACTAATGGCAGTCTGGTCTGGCGAGCTAGGTTGCAATCAATGAAACTCTCCTCAGCGCCTGAGTTGATGAGAGCTCGGAGGGATGTATTGCCGTCAGGAGTGCAGAGAGTTGCTGTCACTTGCATCCTAGTGGGGGTCCCTGGAGAGGGTCCGACTTGGCCCACCCGAATCCCCACAGCTAGGGGTGAGCCCGATCTTTCGGCCGCAAGCGACAGGATGCCAGGTAATGCCCTGTCTCGGTGGGAGACAGGCAGAGGTTTCCCACCTGCATGGGCTCCTCCGTCCCCGGGACTGGGCTGGACGGAACAGGGATGGAGCGGAAGGTGGGGGGTGACCAGGGAGCGGAGAACGAGGGGGGTGTTGCTGGCGGCGGGGCGGCGGATCGGACTGCTCTCTCCCTCCGGCGCTCCCGCAACCAGTTATCCACCCCGATGGCTAGCGAGACCAATGATTCAAAAGTCCCCTCGTCCTCGCGGACCGCTAGCTCACCCTTCAATTGTTCGTTCAATCCCCTGAGGAAGGCTCCCTGCAGTGCTGCATCATTCCAGCTAGCTTCCGTAGCCAGCGTGCGGAACTCAATGGAGAAATCGGCTACGCTGCGGGAGCCTTGCCTCAGGGAGAGCAAGCGACTGGTGGCCTCCCGGCCCTGCACAGGATGGTCAAACACCCGTCATAACTCACACACGAAGTCGGGATACGACTAGGTAAGGGCTGGGCGCCGCTCCCACACCACTGTCGCCCAGTCGAGAGCTCTGCCCTTCAGTAGCTCCATGATGAATACAATTTTTGCTCTATCGGTAGGGAACGAGCATGGACGCTGCTCAAACATTAGTGAACACTGAAGGAGGAATGCCCGACACTTGCCCAGCTCGCC
>LKNJ01006905.1:0-14703 GCA_002120245.1 Maccullochella peelii
CCGATCCATTTTGTGTCACTGCATCCGAGGGAACGTCAGCTAGCTGACAGTGACAAAACACGTTTGTCTCTGCCTGATTTTAATTTGACGTTTTTTATTAATATGAATTCTTGAGCACAATTAGATAAAAAATAAGTAGCATTGTAAATTACAACAAAAAAAAAAGATTTTAATCAAACCGTTTGGCAGTACCACTGCCTCTGCGGCTCACTAGATGGCCTTCTGAGGCCCACCATTGGGCCACAGCCCACTGGTTGAGAATGGCTGAAATAGACTGTATGTTCTACTTAGCTTGCAAGCATTCAGAGTGAATCCACATGTTACCTGTGAGTGTTCAGTTTTACTATTTCACCCACAGCAGCAATCCTGGTCTAAATCTATGCGTGTGCCTCTCTTGGTGCCTTTGCAGAGAGATTACAGCAACATATAACAGCACGAAGGAGGCCATGATGAAAACATTAACTGTACATTTTGTTTGTCTGTGAGATCGCTGTGGCTGAATCCAGTGGGAGGAATATTGTGGGTGGGAGGTGTTTATTGTATTTGTTTACATGTAATTTTCTCACCCGTTTTGCCAGTCGCCCAACACATGCTGAATTGATCGATTCTTCTTTTACACACAGCAGTTTGCTCTTTTTCTTTCCCTCTTCCCTCCCTGCTCTCACTTCCCTTCATTCCGTCCTGTTGTTGCCATGCTGCCTCAGTCTCTACCTCGAAGTTTTTTTCCCTCCATTTTAGCTCATATACTTTTTCATTTTTGTCTTTCTGGATGGTTATTTCTACCTCCCTGTGCACCTCAGTCTCTAGCTGTGCTAATTCCACTCTGTGGCTGTCACTGATTTTGCAGCTGTCTCTGGATATCTCTCCCTCTCTCTTAGTATGTCTTTCTTTGGTTCCTTCATACTCTTACTCCCTTGTTATACTGCACTCTCTGCTGTCACTGCCTCTCAGGACCTCATTTTAACACTCCTCCCTCAGTGCTTCTCTTTCCTTCTTCATCCCTACTCTTTCCCATCATTCCTGGGTCCTCGCCTTCGATTTCTTTCTTCTTGCATCTCTTACCGTAACCAGTCCTCTCCCTGCCTCTCTGCTTCTCTTCAAAGGACCTCATACCGGGCTTGTAAATCCTGCTCTACACACCACCTCCAGGTGCGGATTGTTTTTAACGAATCCAACAAAGCCAAGGCTGAGAACTGACACAGTGATAAATTCACACACACTCTTCTGCGTGCACATTCAGTACACTAGTGTGCATGGCTACCTGACTTCAAGAACACACACACACAAAATACACACAAATAGTAGTAAAAACACACAAAACTCACAGGGGCTTCACTAATGCAGGCTCCTGAGAATTTTCTTGACAGATTTTGCCAAATTGCTCTTATTTTGTGCAGATTCTCTGAAAACAAGGATTCAGAAATGTCAGGAACATTTTTTGAGCAGTTTTCAAAGAATTTTATGAGAATACGAGTTCAACTTCTTCAAGTTATTGGAAAAATTTAAACCTGCCAAATTTTGAAGATATAGTTTTCACTGTACAGCAGTGAGATACAGCATTCTAGGAAGTTTATGAGACAGGATGACTCCATCATCTATTCAATAGAAGGACAACATTTGGTGCTGAAACAATTAGGGTTATAGGTTCATTGATTATTGAGTTTTAAAGCCCCGCGCCACTCAAAAATGTGTTTTGCTTATTGTTAGGCGACTTGAATGTTGAGCCTTATTGTGCAGAGGAATAAATCACAGAATAAACCACATGAAAATGAAAACTATTCATAACAGCAGGGATGGATGGATGGATGGATGGATAGATAGATAGTGTGGTTGCCCTAATATGTATGCTCGAGCCAAACCTGCTATGACACTGTTGCTACCACACGTGTCCTTGCTACCAGCTCTATTACATCCAAAAGTAAACTGCATAAGCTCCGAACTATCCTGCAAACACAGACAATCAACAGGTCTGAAGTTGTGACGTGACGTCTGTTCAGCACAACATGATTGGTTGATGCCTTGATTCGCTGTGCGAAAGCTCAGAAAAATCAACCTCGTTCAGATCAAATTATGGTGCTTTTTCACTGCGTAATATTCGCTTTCTGTGTGAACGACTCATGACAAAAACTGTTCTAAAAAATATATTGAAGTGCAAATTAATCGCATGAAAAAAAACACCTCTAGTGTAAAGTGTAACTCCACCCTCTGATTCAGCTAGAACCGTCTCTTCCAGCAAATAAAAAAAAAATCCAACGAGTAAGGGAACAACAACTGTAGGAGGTGTGGCCTCGTGGCTACGTAGTGTGTGGGTCAGGGGACACGGGAGAGACTGACTGACACTGATTAGAGTCTTTTTTATATAAATTTCATGACGTAGACAGGTCCCAACCTGTTGACTCTACGTCAGCATTGGCCTCGCAGGTTCAGGGCTGATTTAAAACAGTAGATGGATTGTTGCCATTTTCAACCCATGACATGCTGATTTTTATACATTTGGTAAGAAATGTCAATATTAACAGCAGCATTGATGTGTTTCATCACAGTACAGTTATATCATTTAGTTTACAGCTCAAATAACACGTGTAAGTGTGCACACACTCTCATGACATGCCATAGATCAGAGAGGTGGCTGACAGCATTAATGGAGACACGTGTGATTTTATGTGCGTCTGAGGACCTTCTGTACGGCTCATTTGAAATGAAAGCATCATATCTCAGACAGGCCCTCCTCCCTATTGAGTCTACATTACACGTGAGCGCTGAGGCCCCCGTCCTTTGCCTGAAACAGACACGTATGTCCTTTAACAAGCCATACTGGTAATGAGTGTGCGTCAGAGCTTATCGCCTCCCAACGTGCATACACATCTTCATAAGAATGTGATTATTGGAGATGACAGGCAGCTTAGGGAATAACCGTTTGAAACTGAAATAATCTAGCATTACACTGAAGGGACTATTAGCCAGCTGAACTCAGGGTGGAAAGGTAGCGCCTCATTGGTCCTGTGCATGCAAATGCTCCACACAGAAAACCTTTGCTGATAGGCAGGCAGCAGTCAAAACAACTCAACACTGGTCAAAACAATTTTTGCAGCAAATTACACTCAGCCGCTGCAAACATTTGGACGCGAAACCCCATCAAAACACTCTCATCTGATTGGAGTGAAATAAGGAGAAGAGCTGAGATGAATTGAAATCACCTGTTTTAAAATCCTCACTGAGATGGCTGCTGAGACATGAATCATGTCAAGGCTCATAGGCTTACACAGTGTCTTTGTGTATTTCCAGGTAATTCCAGGTTAATGGGCTTAGGCAACATGTTGTTAGCTTTGCTTTGACTCATAGGCAAAACAAAACTCCTCTCTCAAAAGCCTGCCCACATTACCTGTCATCACCTCCCCCTCATCATCTGTTCTTCTCCTCCTCTCCTCTCCTGCCCTTCTTTCTTTTACCTTCACAAAATGTTAGCTGTTAGCTTTCTTCTCTCCCATGACATCCAAATGACCCTTCTCTGCCTCTGTCTCTGTCATCATTCCCTCACCTTGTTGAGCGTGATGACCGCCTCTTGGTTCACTCCGGTGATGTTGAACGTGTCCCCGGTCTCCCCCTCCAGGATGGTATATTCCAGCCTGGCGTTCTCGCCGAGGTCGGCATCAGTCGCCGAGACACGCCCTATCTCGGCCCCCGGGATGGCCAGCTCGGAAACGGAGAAGGACCACATACCTGGGAGAGACACATGACGGCACATATTAGGGTGGTGGTCTTTGTCATTTCATGCTCTGATACACTTCATTTGTCAGTTAAACATTTAATTTTGTCCCTTTGAACGGTTTTCAAATAGCTGTTTCCCACCTGTGCTGAGCCAATATTTACAATACTTCATTCAGATAAGGCGGCATTCAATTTAACAGGTCTGAGAGGATGAAGGAGAGAGATAAAAGAAGAGAAAGGCAGAGTCCCCGTTTGAGCGCTCGGTATTGAGATTGTTATTAAAAGCCAGGTAAAATATGGCCAGAAAACCTGCTGTTATTTTAAAAAGACGCTAGGATTTTAAAGAAACAGAAGGAACAGAGGAGATAAAGAAAAAGCAAAGATTACAGGTATAAAAAAAGCTGCTCTGTTTCCCTCAAAACATTTGAACTTGATGAGCTAACTACTCATCACAAATGTCGTCTGTTCCTTCCTCCTGCTAACAAGTATTAACCAAGATAACAGGCTCTTTCCTGTGGGCTGCCGTCATGTTTGGGCCCATTAAAGCAGCACATCATTAGTGTCCTTCTGCTGGCTTTGCAGTTTATATTACAGAGGCACACCAGTGGAGGCTGGCCCATAGAGGCAGAGGAGGTAGGCAAGAGGGAGATCAAAATATAAGAAGGAGTAACTGGTTGAATTAACCATTACCAAATCTCAATATCATTTATAAAATAATTTTTCTCTCTTTTTTGGAAAAAATCCATTGCAATAAATTCTAATTCAAATGCTTCAACAGCGACACCTGGGAGGTGGGGGCAGAGGAGGACGGGGTCTCTTATAATATAAGAGATCAAGTCCTCCTCTGCCCCTAGGGAGTGTTTTATCAACCACTCAGAGATTACCATTGGGGGTTTTTTTGGCTGGTGAGTGAAGCAAATGTACCTGCCACTTGTATATTTTACATGCATTTGGCTGGTGCTAATTTTGTGCCCTGGGTATTTAGCATGAAATATTATTTTCTAGTTCCATTTATTGCGATTATTATAAGTTATTTTAAGACTAAGACTAAATTAACCTGGCACCGTGGGTTGGTTTTCCTCCTGTCCTCCCCAATTTTTTGAGTCACCAGCCACCACTGGGACACACAGTACATTTTTCTTACAGTATGATTCACCTGATGCACCTATCTGATGAAAATACAGAGCACCAGTACATCTGTTAACTCGCATTACTGACACACATGAATTCAAATATCCACCTACCACTTCATTTCAATCTACCACACACACAGGCCACCGGCTACACTGACAAGAATAAGTAAGGTAGGAAAGCTAGAAACTGAGCGAGGGAAAAGGTAAGATATCACTATTTGGCTCGCACACACAGAACAGACAGGCTCATTCAAACAGAGCTGTTATCTGCTCGGCTAAAGCTAAGGGAATCAGATAGACCTGTAAATGTGAGGGAGAACAACATCGAGCAAACACATTGGGTTGACAGAATAAAAGATAGCCAACACTTCAACAAGACAGTATCTGGGCCAACACACGCAGTCAGATGAATTCTGTAAATCTGACAACATCACAGCGAGAGAAGATGTGCGGTTATTTCACTTTGTGGATCAGGATTACAGTTCAGACATCAAAGTGGCACCGGTGACCAAAAGTTATCACTCAGGGTGTTTGATTGGTGTCTTTTTAAGTCTGCTGATGTCACATTTGTAATGTAGGCTGAATAATTAATTCTAAAAGCAGGTTATTTTTCAGTGCCTTCAAAAACATACATGACATTACATATAATACAAGAAATACTGAGGTCCCCCCCTCCCAATCACACGCCAAACCCCCAGACACAAAACAGAAACTTCTGCACTTTTTGGATTTTCTATGTTATTTAGACTACTGTTAAAAGCTTAGATTACTGTTACAGCGCTTTGGGTACCGTTTCAACGGTTGAAAAGCGCTATATAAGTAAAAGTCCATTTACCATATTCATTCAGTTGATTATATTTCAGGTACATTTTATCCCCCAGTATGAATGTCTAAATGCTGCCTCAAAGATTTCTCCACACTAAAACTGGTGGAGAAATACAAAATTCTTTCTTTCATTTTTTTTATATTGAGGATACTACAGCGTACTACTACTACTGGAACTACTGGAATCAGCAAAACAAATACACACCATGTGTGTATTTTACTTGGAGAATATAAACTCTCCCCAAGTTGCTAAAATTCCCAGAAGACATACAGAGGACATGACTTCAACGGCCCTGATTAAAGCTACTTGCTCTAGTTCAGAGCAGTGTGCGAACTATACCATGGCTTTTGGGGGAGCTCACTTTTTACCAGGGGGGTAAAAAGTGAGCCCTGTTTTTTTCTGATCTTTGAGTTAAACTGAGTGAAGTCTATGATATTGCGCCGCCACGCTTCAATGGTGATGGCAAGAATAGCATGCATGCTGGGATCTTTATTAAAGTGAATTAGTAATGAATAGCCAGATTTTACGCATCATCCATGATGATGAAGATACAGAAAAATAGAAATGCATGGCCCGTTTTCAGGGGAGCTCATGTCTCGCACCGTGGGTCAGAGAGCGATCATTGTTACGGTTAAACAAAACCAACATTGACTATCGGTAGGAAGCGGGGTGCAAACAGCAGCCTCCAGTGTCACAGTCAGATGCTTTGTACACCCAACCTTTTCCCTAAAGGCTTGTCTACACAGGAGGATGTGTTTTCACTCGTCCATCTCACGTACATCTGACGGAACAGGTACGCTCTGTTTTAATCAATACAGAGGTCAACATAAAGGGTTGCGTTTTACTCATGTTTTACCATGACCTGTGAAGTCTATTTTCTTCTGTTTTAAGCGTGGGTGGGCTCTGAGTGCTGCCAAAAAACCTACTCTCAGTACTGTGCCTGAACACATCCACTGTAGACCCTGAAGAAGAACTGAAGCCTGTGTGGACAGGTTGTGAGAAGTTTTGCAGCTATACAATAACGTCAAGCTATTTGCGTGGCTGAAAGTGGTCACAAGTCAGGAAAACATAAATGTTGGTCTTTTTGAGTGTTTGACCAAAAGACAAATGCTGTCGTTTTTCTGGTGAGGGCAGTCTTCATTTTCTTGTCCAGTTTGACAAGTTGTTGTTTTTTATCACTTTTTAGACTATTATATGTAGAGTTAACTAGAGCCTTTGAGTATGAAGCTCTAATGAAGCATACTACGACAAATATCTGGAGAAAATCTAGAAAATCGGCAAAGTAAAGCAAATCACAATCAACAACTGGTTCTTATTGCTGCTATCTTTGATTCATTTGCTTCTAGTCTGGAAGTCACTTCCAGTTATTGACTCTATTGTCTGCACAGAGCACAAACTGAACACCACTATAAATTCCCACTCAAACAAAGTGTCACCCTCGCAATAAGGACATCCATCAGTGAGATAAGCTATTTAGTGTTGTTTCATACAGGATCAGAAGAAGGAAATGTATGAATGAATGTATTGAACACTGCGGTGCAAAGACGAACAGGAATGGCAATAGGAAAAATATTAGTAACCCTGTCATTTCCCCAGCTGACAAACAGTTATCAGATTAAGAATCCACGTGTTTTCCGTTGTAATAAAGTCAGTATATTTGCAGTACAACAGCCAAGATGAATTTGATTAGATTAGAACAAATTCCTTCTTCATCACCATGAAACTACAGTGAATCAAATAGTTTTCCATCCTTCAATAAACTGCCTTTTATAATAATGTTTCCCAGCTATGATCTCCATGTTTACCTGATTGGCTTCTATTAATTGAGGTTTTATTGTCTGAGGGTAATTATCTTCTGAAATATACTATACAAATCAAATGTATTATTGGTTTATTAGTGTTGCCCTTCTGTGGCTGCTGCTGTAATGGCTGTGAGATTTTTGCCAACCGATTCTCGATGGACATTACATAACAGCACAAATGACACAAATTCACTGCTGACATTGGAATGGGATTTGTTTTTCATAGTTAAATACGCCTAAGTGGTTAGCTGCTAGCTAGCGCCACAGCGTTTTCTCTGCACATATTACAAGCAGTCAGTGAGACAGCAGCATTAAGCTCATTGCGGGCCTTATGGCTCTAAAGGGCCATGAATTGGCCCCATTACCATATGCTGCTCTCCAGACTGCTTCTTTTCTTTTTTTTTTTTTTCTTTTTTTTTTCTTTACTTCACTTCATTTACCTCCAGGTGAACAACTTCCTCCTCCTCCTCCTTCTAAAATTTACTCAAGGTGCTAGATGCTCTCTAGGAGTGTTTCCCACTGCTATAAGTATAATGTACAGGATATAATGGGGATGGTTTCAATGCACTTACCATTACTTATAGACTAATAGCTACTTTCTGAAAGGAAAAAAAACCAGGAACAAGTGATTTAAGGTTACTTAAAAGTGCTATAGCCGATGAGCTCTGCCTCCATCCAACTCCCACAGTTAGACATAAAATGAACTCCCACAGTGCTGGTATTCATAAAGAGGAATGTATTATTCATTATTCATAACACTTTGTGTCCCTGAATTAATGGTATTATGTCATACTGCTCCGTGTGAATACTGTTTATTATTTTTCCTTTCTCTTTCAATCACCAAAATTGTCAATTTCCCTGCATGTTTATATTTAAAAAATGGGATAAGTTGGCTCCAGTTCCTGAGATTGATCACTATCACCAAACGGTATTCTTCAGCTTGATCAAACCCACTGAAGTGAAAATCATCTCAAGCCCGAAAGAGACAGCTTCTCATGCAGTTCTGTGTCATAAAACTGCTAATTCACAACAGCAAATATGTTTTGAGAGAAATGTAATGCTGCCTGGACAATGTTTTACACAACATAATGAAAAAGCTTTGTTGATTAATGTATTGGCCAAGTTGCAAAATGTTTATGCTGAACATATTTGCAAAATGTTCATTAACAATGTATTTCATTTGTTTTCCTCCTACGATATTCGCTCTCATATGACATCCGCTCACAGCAACTAATGCATGACACGTGTTTTATGGTTTTGTTTAGGCAGTCACAGCACTTAGAAAAAGATCATGGGCTGCAGTCGAATAGTCAAAAAAAAAAATACGTCCTAGGTCTTTTCCTAAACACTTTTTCTTGACCTCGATGTCATAAGGTCGAGGAAAGATGTGAAGGAGAATTCATAAGGACTTCCGAAAAGATAACCGCTGTGCTAAGAGACTGCTGCACTTCCACTAGGCTACGTAATTATGCGACGGCGGATGTTAACAGGCTCGTTCATGATGAGCCAGGTCTGCGCAGAATCGATCACCGGCAATCGTCGCGCAATGCGTGCCGGTTAGATTTGTGTCCAACTTGCGCTGACGTCATGCACACGTGAGCAAAGGTAACCTCACGAGACCTATGAAAGTTGCTCAGCGGTAAATGAAGGCAAAAAAGTTTGATCTCTCAGGTATAAAATTACACGGATCTTCTGCATAGCTTCCGTGTTGTACGGCCCATAGAGCAAGCACACTAGCGCTTCCTTTAGCCCCGCCTCCCAACCGCTCGGTCTCAGGTTCACTCACATGAATGGCAGTGACTCTATAACTCTGGATTCAGCTGTATATGCATTTTACAACTTTTAGGAAATCATGATTTAAATAAGGCATATTTAAGTGTTCGTACTGGCTAGTTGTATCAAAAAGGGTTAGGGTTACAGACGTCTCTTTCACAATGTAAGTTTATGGGAAAAAGTCCTATTTGGGGCCAGTGTGCATCACGTGATGGATGCAGAAGTTGTAATTACACGGTTTGGCCACTATGTCAAACTGGCTTCAAAGCCTGACGCACTTCCTGGGGGGTTTGGGGAGGAAAGGCTGGAATGTAGCACTTCCTACACTAGAAAGAAAAACATTGCCAGGGAACATAATCCAGGCAGCAATTATGTTTGGATTTTGTTTCTGTTATTGATGTGAAAAAAAACTAGAAATCATACAAAAAGCATTAAAAAAAACCAAAACATCCATTGGTATGCAACTCTAATAATATTAATGTGACACTAAACACGGCACACAGCCAGGTCCATGAAGAAATGGTTGTCTGAGTTTAATGTGGAAGAGCCAGACTGGCCTGAACAAAGTCCTGACCTCATCCCCATCCAACACCTTTGGGATGAATTAGAACACCGACTGTGAGCCGGGCCTTATCAAAGACCATCAGAGCCCGATCTCACTAATGCTCTTGTGGCTGAATGGCAGCAAATCCCTGGAGCCAAAATCACTTATGGGTGTAACACTTGGCTGTCCAAACACATTTGTTAATTTATTGTACTACCTGCTAGAAGAAAACATTACTGAGCCCAAACACGTTAAAACTAGTTTTTAATCAGGGTTCCCACACATTTTTACCAATGCATTTTCAAAACTTTTCCATAATATTTTACCCCATTTCCACAACTGTATTTAAGCAGTTTAAAATTGGTAAGCCTATATAGCAATCATAGGGCATGATAATGAGGTTCTTGCTCCAGTGTGCTATGCCAGGCATTGTAGCAAAATTGTAGCACAGAATATTATTAATATTATTATATATTTATATTTATTTATATATAAAATTTTGCACTGGCTGAAGTGAATTTGAATTTGCCACATTTGTCAATTTAAAAGCAATGATGCATAGAAGTTTTAAATAACAGGTTTTTTTGTTGGTTTGCCTATCTAAAAGTTCATTTCCTACATACCGGGTTTTCACCTGCCCCCCACCCCTAATTCAGTGTAGGTACCAGATATGCTCGGCCTGGCAGATCTGCATTTACAGATGACGCAACACATTCACACATTATGATTGGCTGCATGCCGTGTGTTCGCACCGCAGACTACCAAATTCTGCCTCTCTCTTGAGCCATGTATTATATTTATCATTCGAAAGCCAAACATTATTAAACACGCACTTCCCAGGCATTTCTAGTTTGGTTTTGGTCTTGTGTTCCCAGTGTTTTCCCGCCTTGTGTCCCTGCCCCAAGTGTCTGCACCTGTGTTCAGTTACCCACCTGTGTTGATTACCTCGTTAGTCTCTTCCCTTCATATACCTGTGTTTCTCTTCATGCCCTGTTGGTTCATTGTTCTTGTCATGTGTGGTGTGTTCAGTGCTTCCGTGTCTCATGGTTTATGTTCCTGTTTTCCTGTGCCTACATTTGGACTTACCTGGTGTTCTGCTGACTTGCCTGCCTGCCTGTTAATCAATGTAAAGTCGTTAAACTGTTTGAACTCCGCCACCGTCTGCACTTGGGTCCTCTTCCTACGACGCCCGTGACATATGATGTGATACTAGAGATGTTTCAATGGTCACAGCGCTAGATTTTTTTTTTTTGTATTTGTAATACAAGGAACATATTTTGTGTAACGTTAGACATGTTTTGGGAACATATTTTAAACAATAGCCAAAACAATCTATATTCAAAACTTTTCCAAAACATTCTGCTAATTCCAAACCATTTCAAGGTTTTTCTAATTTCAACTTTTCCAGGAATTTCATGACTGTGGGAGCCCTGTATAATACATGATACAACATAAGAGTGTCACAACAGCTTCTTAAGTAAATATATTCTGCTGACAGAGTATGACAACGCCCATGTGCAGGGGTCTGCCCACTGAAAGGGACAGCATGTGCCAGTGAATCAGCACTAAATGCCAGTTTATGTGGCGTGACTACCAGGCCTACCATCTGGGACTGACACAGCACCAGAAGGCTGAGACGGAGACAACTTGAACAGAAACAGGGTAGTTGCTAATGAGACAGCAAATTAGGAAAGTTATTTACAAGTCGGAGACTGCGGTTTCTATTGATCTGTGCCATTGTACGGTGAAAGCAGGGCAAGGCACACCTACGCCGACACAACAGTCCCTGTCATGGGTTCTCTCTCTCTCTCACACACACACACACAGAGCCACAGAGTGTAGTGCTCCAGCCTCACTCTCTCTCATACACATTTGTCACACCCAGGGAGAGCTCACAAGGAGAGTGACAAAGAGGGTGTGATGCCGGCAAAGTAGGCTAGACCTAGTCATTATCAGCTTTCTGCTCACACGGGAGAGCAGCCAGCAACACAAGTAATACATCATTTCCACCTGTGATGGACTGCGGGGGGGCGGAAGGAAAAGAGGGGGGATCCAGCAGGGGAGAGGGTAGTGAAAAGGTGAGTGGCAGGTAGAAATTCCCAGCTCATTCTGCACATAAAGAACCTCAAAAAGCAGCACAAGTTCCTGATAAACTCACACTCATCACATGAAAGCAGAGAGTGTCTGGGATCTGTCCTCTGCCTTTGTTCGCACAGGTAAAGCCATTAGAGCGGACTGTGAGGAAACATCATGGGCACGCCGGTTCAATGCTTCATGTCTCACTAATATGGGTGCTCCCCACTGAGCTGGCCATAATTGTGCCACAGAGAGAAGATAGAAAGCCCTCCTCTGCTGTATTTGGGCAGTACTTCACAGACAAGAGGACACACGTCTCTTTCTTACCTTGTCCATATCAGCCTGTTCTGGTTCCCCATGGCTGCTGTCAAACTGGAGTCCACTAGGGACGTAACAATTGGTTGGGGAATGGCAGTTTTTTGCAGGTGATTGGATGAATAGTGCCACGCTGGCAGGGGGATTAGTTGGAAATGAAGTGAAATGACAGGTGGTGAGCAGAGCCGGCCCTACCCATTATGTGATATAAGCAGTTGCTCAGGGCCCCCTGGCTTTTGGGGGCCCTTTTTTTAATGAATAACAAACAATAACAAAATAAAAATTTGACTTCCTAAACAAAAACTGACAACATTTTGTGCCATTTTTGCCAACAAATAGTGACAAAACTATTTGTTCAGAGACGGGCGAAACGGACAATTTAGGTAGGCGAAGTAAGTCATTTACTGTGCCCTATAAAACAAGCACTCCCAGAATTTTGTGGTTAAAAAAAAAAATCCCATTTTGCGGTTGTACTAGATAAGTTAAACAAAATCAATGTACAAGATAAGAACAAAAGTCAACACAAACTGGGATAAGTATCTTCACAAGCCATTCTTCGACAGTTTGCATCATATTTTTTTGGTCATATTTTTTTTTGGGCTCTACATTCGGACATCTTACACATGAAGACAGGTGAGATGAACCCTTTTCCAATGACAACATTACGCTAAAATATGCATCAAACTTTAACCAGATCAAGGAAAAGGCCCTGAGAAGGACCATTCATAGGGTTAGGAGGTAATAGACAAATACTGTATTTACTGTAGTCTATTTAAAGATAGTGTTGCTGCTACAGGTCCCACTTTACAAGCTTATTTGTACATTTTGTGTGCTTAAACTAATATTTACAATACACAAGTTGGTTCAGTGTCCATATGAAGTAGCAACACGTTACAATAAGGGGGGGCCCCAAAACCAATTTCTGCTTAAAGCCCCCAAAACTTTAGGGCCGGCCCTGGTAGTGAGTGTTAATTAGAGAGGCTGTAGTTTAATACAGGTTTCAAAGTGCAGGAAAAGAGTTGAAATTGACAAACTGCTGGATGGAGATGGGGGAGGGGGACCGGGGCCGATCTGAAAGAAGAGGGGGCGACTGTAAAAGGACAGATAAATGTGAAATGAAAGATGCAACACAAGAGGGACAGAGAGGGTGGGGGAGAGAAGAATGCAGAGGGCTAAAACCCAGCAGGGAACCACTTTTTGAAGAAGTATGGGCCGGGGCCTGTGCTGTAAAAGCACTTGCAGAGGAGAGGAGAGGGGAGGAGAGGAGAGGGGAGGAAAGGGGAGGGTTGAGTGGGAATGAAAAAATAAGAGTATGTGACTCCGCCACATCTTATCTGAAGCAGAGGCGGAGTGTTTCTTGTGATGGCGGTGGTGGAAGGCATCGAGTTAGGGGAGTCATTAAAAAAATGTCTAGCTGGCTAAAGCACACGCACTGGTTTTGAAAATAGCCTGAATAAAATCTGCATCCGTTTGGGGGGGGGTGGGGAGTCTATCACCCGGGCACTCATACTCAAAAGGGCTTAAGGGAAAAGGCCAGAGAGACGGAAGGGAGGATCAAGGCGGGGGGAGAGTGTGATTTAAGCATCATGAAGAGTGTTAGAGGCAGAGAGAGGGAGTGATAGCCGAGGCAGGGATGAATGCATGAAAACAGACTAGCATTTGCTGCCTAGGTGGAAGTTTCATTCTTCCCAAACCACTACAGGGTTAACTTAGACTGCATGCAGTGGGAGCAAAAGTGAAAGTGACGCCCTCTATCTCGGTGGTAATGGGGTTAATAAGGAAACACTGTAGATCTTTTCCTTCACAGGCTCCAGGGCAAGCGGTATAAAATACTGCATGTTGCTGTTTAACTCGCCTTGTGCAGAGAGATAGGCCATTAGCCATTACTGAGCTCTGTCCTAATGCCATATGGAGTAGGAGGAAAAGGCAGGGTATGCCTGAGTGTGTGTGTGTGTGTGTGTGTGTGTGTGTGTGTGTGTGTGCGTGCGCGTGTGTGTCCATTAGTCCATTAGTATGTGAATGGCTGTACTTGCATGCTGGCGTGGGCGCACCCAGGTGCCTAAGTGCAAACAGTGCAAAACAATGTCGAGTCCGCCACGTCAATCCTGAATCAATGGCGGTTCCTTTCAGGGCAGAAGTAACAAACAAAAAAAAGCAGAAATGTACTGGTCACTTCCTGTGAGCTTCCTGTGACAGCTTTATATAAATCTTCACTGTACATTCAATTAAAATGAAAAGAGAACATGTGCACCAGCTCCTGCCTTCCCATGATATCAAGTGGCTAAAAAGCATTACGCTGACTGACTCTGGAGCGCACTAGTGATGGGAATTATGGCTCTTTGAAGGGAGCCGGAGCTCCGTTCCTTTCCTTTCATCATTCTTTTTTATTGTTTTTTGCCTTTTAGGGTGTGGGGGTTACTAGGTTTATCTGCGAAATAATCACTAGGATAATGATAGGGTAAGATTTGGATCAGAGTCAAACTAACCAATATAATTTCATTTGGCGTGTGTGGAGTAGGTATAGCA
>LKNJ01006906.1:0-14662 GCA_002120245.1 Maccullochella peelii
GTCGTCAAAAACGTCAAAGCATATTTTCAAAACGTCATAGTTTAGTATGTCGTGAAAAATGTCATAGTATACTATGTTATCAAAAACGTCATAATATTTCATAAAAACGTCAGTGTGTCGTCAAAACCGTCATAGTATGCTGTCGTCAAAAACATTAATTATGTGATAAAATATCCTAGTATAGTATGTAGAGTATGTGTATGTGTCCGTGTTAACACTTACCTATTGATCTTGCAGGATTTAGTGTAATTTAGCGGTGAGGTTGCAAATTGCAGCCACCTGAAGTTTGAAATTCAAAGAATGTCACAGTAGAAAACACCAGTTGCTAATTTTAATCAATTAATAGACTAACCCTTACAGGTCTAATTTGTTGCCACAAGAGAAAATACATTGAAACCATGAATCTTTTCTTTTCTGTTTTTGTTTTTGTTTTCCAGACACAGATGCCTGACCCCAAGACCTTCAAGCAGCACTTTGAGAGCAAACACCCCAAATCCCCCATGCCTCCTGAGCTGGCGGATGTTCAGGCATGAAGATCTCCTGACTGGACCTGGGTAAGACAGACTAGAGTGAAACCAAAATAATATCAGAAATAGCTTTTTAATTTCACCAAACCTCAGTCAGTTTTCTACTTTTTGTATGGAGGGTGTTGCTAACTCACTGAGTCCCTGTTAATATTTTCCCAATATAATACAAACAACAAAAACGGTTTCTTACAGATACACTTTGACTACAGACTGAACGTTGAATCACTTCGCCTGGAGGATGATGATGAACACTGGGAACCGTCAATATTCAAGGACAACATGTTGGGATGGATGTGTGTATGTGCTGTGTACGTACATGTGTTTGTGTAAGGGGAAACAATAACAACAAGTACACCAGCATCCCATTTTTATATTTATGTACAATTACCTTGTTATTCCAGATTGGGAAGGGGCCAGAATGATTGCCTGCTAAGACTGAACAAAATTATCTTATCTGGGAGATGTGATGAAAAACCTACAATGGGAAGTAAAAAATATTTTTGGATGTATGGCTAGCTAAAAGCTGGTTCTACTTAGTTTCAACAGTGTGTCGTCCAGAGGAATAGATGACACATTTAAGCCCTCTACTACAGATTGCATCATCCACAATGGACGTGGCACTGCTGTTGGGTTAAAACTTTGTAACTGTTATCATTTAATTTTCTGTGGCAACGCCGTCAGTGCATGTCCTCCATAGAAGATAAAATCAGAGTTTTCATGACTATTGGCCTCTTAAAATGACTAAAATCTCATTGTGAAATTTACAGTTGTTGGTGATAAAATGCAGGATTTTATGTCCTCAAACTATTTTTGGAGATTTGTGGTTTTTGTCCAACAAACAGCTTTGCCTCATCTGTGCTGCTCCACAGGTGACCACACTCGAACACCTCACAACAGTACCTCATGTTAAACCACACAGTACTTCTCCCCCCCCCCCCCCCATCCATCTACTTCTGCTCATTTCACCGTTGTTGTCCTTCTGCATCTTTCCCAATGTGATCTTGGCAATAACCTCATTTGTCCCACTTCAGTTCAACCAGGATAACATTTCTGAAAAATAAGCGCTAACATTTAATTTTGCTAACCCCCCTTTAACATACACACAGCGCACTTTCAGCTATTGTCAGTTGGGTTGTTCATTAACTGCCAAAATGATTAATCCCCATTCCTTTTGGTTCTTCATATATTTACTAGCAGGCAAAACTTCACTAATTTGCTTTCACTGTACTTATTTTTTTTTTTTTTTACCCTTTTCAATAAATTGAACAATGTATTTAAGGTGACCCGCCTCCTCAGCTGATTCTGTGTGTCAGTAAACTTTGACTTTAAGAATTTGGAGAATGGATTAAAGACAAATTAAATTTCTGGTGCCTTTGTCATCCAACGTCAAAGTTTTTCTGCAGAGTTCATGTGTGGAAAAGAATCATCCAGGTACATTAGTTTGGTTTTGGACTGGACTCTCATAGACACCCACAGGTCTTAACCACCATGTTACGGTGTTTCTTGAGGATGACGTTGTTGTTGTCATCGTAGAAGAGGACCGAGATGGGGCTGAGCTTGGTGGGGGCGCAACATGCCTTGGGGACCTCGTCAGGCTTCAGGAGGTGAACCTACCAGGGTGAAATACAGTTAATATTTAGGTTTCCAACTGAAGCCTTTATCCTCCACTAAGCAGTGGACAAAGTACTCAGAACATTTACTGGTAAAAGTAATCATTCTGCCATTAGATTAATACTGATCTCAATCAATGTGTAAGCAACATTTCACTGTTGTGGGTGCTCAAGCTGGAGCTAGTTTTAAATATACACCCCTGACGCGTCGATAGATAGATAGATAGATAGATAGATAGATAGATATCTCTATATATAGACGCGTCAGGGGTGTGTGTGTGTGTCATCATCACTGTACTGACCACTTGCTGGATGAGGGCATGGTTCGTGGCGTTCATGCAGGAGCCCAGAGGATAAAAACACTCGCCGTCACAGTAGTAAGCTGAATATCCAGTAGGGGCCAAAACCCAGTCCTGAGCAGAACCACAGAAATACAATTAATGATCAACAGGTAGGATAATCAAATCTGCTGAAAGTCAAAGATAAAAATAAAAATCTTTCACTTTTACTTACTTAAATAAACTCTGTTCAATGCATTACTACTTAAAATACTCTGAATTAAATGTAAGAGGGCTCCAGAGGCTGTAGATCCAAGATGGCTGCAGTACAAACGCGGAGGAGAGCGCACAACTTCTGAGACGTGTTTCAAAGTGATTGAACACATATTTGTACTTTATCTGAAGCTATATGTGTAATTCAGAATAGGGTAGTTTTAGTCTTTGATTGGATATTACACCACTTTTTAAAATCAAATGCACTGATTTTGTTTGCAATGACTTTCCATTAATCAACAATATCTGCACATGTGAGATTAAATTATATTTCTCTGGTGCCCCATTTATCAGTGGTGGAAGAAGTATTCAGATATTTTACTTACGTAAAAGGACTCTATGCAAAATGGCTCATTTCAGAAAAATATATGTTATATTACTGGATTATAATTAATGTTGCAGCTGATAATGGTGGAGTTTCATCTATAACAATAAATCTTATTTTATTAGTTTATATTTTGTGTTATTAATCTGAATATGCAAAGTAACTAAAGCTGACAAATAAATGTAGTGGAGTAGAAATACACAAGTAAAGTACAAGTACCTCAAAACTGTACTTAAGTACAGTTCTTGAGTAAATTTACTTAGTTGCATTCCACCACTGCTATTTATATATAACAAACCTATTAAGTTGTTGTTAATTAAACATGATAATTGGAGATATTAAGCATTTTAAAATTTGTTTTAAATGTTACTCTCACACTAGATTAAAGTTGGCGTAAGTTGATAAATGTAAGAACTTTTTTCTCCTCAGCTGGCTCTATAAAGCACTCTTAAGTGTAATTCTTATAAGTTTGACAAATACAGGCCATAATAATACAATGAAATAGTAAGACTCATAATGAGACTCAAGTTTCTTTCTCTGAGCTTTGGATTGCATTTTATCATTGCATTGGTTTCCACCTTTAAGAACAGCTTATTAATTAGAGCATCTATGGTAAGTGTTTAACCTGACAACATGTTTTTCTTCTCTTAAAAAAGCAGCTTGAACAATGATGCTGGACATATAGAATAGAATAGAAAAAAGCTAAACTGACCTGAAGCCTCACTAATAAAAATGTGACTGTAATATAAATCAAGAATCAAAAGAAGTTGAGTGGAGAAACTGTGAGCTGACCTTCCATCCAAGGTCACTGAAGCTGACGTAGAGTTCATGTTTTTTACAGGGCTGGCCTCCACTGTTAGCAGGACTCCGATCTGAACACAGAAGAAAAAACATTTAGTAAAATCAAAAAGTCGCTGAAGGATTCACTTTCATGAAAGTGAAATTAGCAAGGCTGGGTTTCCTTCAGTTTAATTTAACTTAATCAAAATTAATTACTAATATTTGCATGATTAAACAATCAATGTCTTTTTGTTTTTACAAGCTGATCTAAAGATTCCCACTTAGCAACTCACTGAAGGACATTTTATATACTGAAGTCTTTTCATGACAGATGATTTCCACTTCTAGATTCTTGAATATTTACCATATAAATTAATTTTAACTCCCAAAACCTTGTAAAACAACTGATGTGTTGAAGTAACATTAAAAGCATCAAACTCAGAGCTGTAACCCCACAAAGTGTGGGCGCCTGGAACCTAACTATGGATGCTGGGGACCGGGAGGTCGTATTTGGGCTTCTTCTTGCGGGGATGTGGTTTGACAGCTCTTGGCGGCCGACACGGGACCTGACTCTCCCTGAAGAAGGTCACCATGAAGGGCTGTTTGGAGCGAGGGCCCCTGCGTCCCACCAACCCGATCCAGCCTGCAGACAGGGAGCGGTCTGGGAGAGGACACAGAAATATGAACAAACAAAGCTTTACTAATTTCAAAGACACCATTTCAAAAAATCTTGGTGTAAATCTCCCACTATGTATTAAAAGAGGATTATAATGGTTCTGTGGTGCACCCACCCTCCTCTGTCTCCACATAGAGGCGTATGCCCAGGTTGCTGCGGGGGTGGAGGAGCCAGTGGTTGGAGGCCGAGGTGACGTCGAAGGCCAGCCAGCCCTCCTGTCCTGCAGGCACCAACTGCATGTCCAGCAGCACCAGCTCTGGCTCTCTGAGGGAAAACACAGAAAAGAATATGAATTTCATCCAACCATTAAAAGTCAAAATTTTCACTTTTACTGCTACTCACAAACTTTGGAATAAAACCAATTTAATACATTTTTTAAATACTAAAAATACTCTATAATTTAAGGGCGGCCTCTTAAATTGGTTGTAAGTAGATCCTAGAAGGCTACAGACACAAAGGTGAGCACACACCTGAGACACGTTCTGAAGTGAATGTACTCACCCCTTCAGAATAAAAGCTGGCATTGGTTTTGTTTGCATTGATGCAGCTGAGAGGTGAGCATACTCTCACCCCAAATTTACCGGGAGATGTCAAAGGTCAGGCTCAGCTACAGATAAGCGGGGATTCATTGTTTTGCTAGTAGTATATATAAATATTCACAAACACAGGACTTGAACCCTGAAGGATGGTATTCTTAATTACTAGGCCACACTATGGCTGTATGAGTGTAGTTCTTGTCAAATACTTAGTAGTTTACTCATCATGGGCAGTCCAGCTCAGCCTGTAACAACAGTTATATAATGTTTCCTGTGCTGCTGTAGGAGGAGAGAAAATAACTCTGGGTGTTGTTGAGTTATTGAGACTTTAAATATTTGACATAAACTTGCATCATTATTATAAAGTGGGGGCATGGAGTCTGAGATATGTGGGTTTTTGAAGCTTTCGTCTGTCTCACAGCTTTATGGAAGTGTATACTAAATCATTGGAGTACCTCTTAAAAAAAACACTAAATACCAAAAACATTAAAACACTAAAGAAGGCTTAAACTGGATTTCTCTAATGTTGCGATCTACAACACTGAAAGAATAAAAAATGTCTTGCTATCTAATGTTTTTCATAGATTTCTTTCACCCAGTCAGTGGCAGGATTATGAGAGTACTAAGGTTTGTTTGCAAGTGAACCAGATGTCATCAGAAACACTAGAAGTGGCACCGCAAGATGTGTGTAACAGCAGCAATCTCAAACCAGCACCTAATTATCAAAAACGTGACAGTAATAACATAAATTTGAGGCAAAGTTCAGGCTCAGGTAAAACAAATCAAATGGCTCGTAAGAAGCAAAACTAAAAATAAATAATAATAAACTTTATTTATATAGACCTTTCCTTAACAAAGTGCTTTACGGAAAAAGAAGAAACAAACAGCAGATAAAAACAAATAAAGAAAAAGGAGGTAACCTGTGTCTGTTCTCTCGCTGGATCTTGTAGACGGAGATGTGCAGAGTTCGGTTGGCCCTCTGGCCCATCGTCAGGGTCTTATAGATACGAAACTCTGCTGCCGTCACCGTCTCGCCCTGAGGGAGGGGCGTCAGATCGAACCGAAACTCCTTCCAGTACGGACGAGGCTGCAGGAGGTCACGCTCCTGCTCCACTGCACAGAGGGAAAGAGAGAGAGACACATTTAGACATTTCAAAGACAAAAGATACGAGCGAATAACTGACAGAGAGCAAAGTGAACGCCACCATGAAGGCTTAGGCTAATAGACCTTTCAATTTAAAGGAATTTAAACTTTAAAACTTGACATCTGGCAGTGGAGGACTGTAACTAAGTACATTTAAGTACTGTACTTAAGTACAAGTTTGAGGTACTTGTATTTGAGTATTTTCATTTGATTTTACTTTACACTTCAACTCAAAGAAACAACAACAAAGTTAAAATATAAAAAAGTAGGACTCAGTTTAGTAGTAGGAGATAAAGTATGTCAGATGGGAAAAGTTTTGGTTTGACGCAGATGTAAGAGGACAAAGTGAAGAAGTGTGAAGGTGTGGAGGAGATGAGTCAACGGGACACAAAGGGAGGAGAATAGTGAAGAAGTAAAGCTCACTAATTAACAGAGTCTCCGGTGGTCAAGCCAAGAAATAGTCTGGCACTGAACTCCCTATAAAACCACAACTTGCTGCTTTTACACTTTGTTTTTGGAACAAATTAATCAAATGAGATATAACATGTTAAGTAGGGAGCAGCTGGTAGGTGGATTTTGTTACCTTCAAACAGAGCAAGGCTAGCTGTTTCCCCGTTTCCAGTCTTTGTGCTAAGCTAAGCTAACCAGCTGCTGGCTGTTGTATTAATCTTATCTCGGTAAGTGTATTTCCCAAAATGTCAAACTATATATACCTTTAAATAAAGTACAAGTACCTAAGTACAGTACTTAGTTACATTCAACCACTGGAGAAGTATATTTCAACTCTTCAGCTCAGCACAGCTTTAACATACAAACTGGGAATGTTTGTACTTTCACATAGAAGATGAAACGTATATATTGTATTTTAATATTTTTGTACTGATATGGATCTGTGCGTCTGAAATGAAGTTAAATTATGACTTTATGTCCAGAAGCCTCTAGAGTGGAAAATAAATCAATCTAAGTTTTACTATGAGCCAGTTCTGCGCTTTATTTATCCAGAGAAGATTTATGAGGCGTGTCCGCTCTTTCTGGCCAACATCCTGCATCACACTCACACTCCACTGAACAGGATGAAGGTCGAGTGCCTTGCTTAAGGGCACCTCAACGGTTTCTGTTGACAGAGTGGAGAACATGTGATGTTCCACTTCGCTCTGCCAAACTTTTGATCATAACCAACAGAAGCAAAAACTTAAAGGACCCACTGACTGTGGAAAAAAAACGCGCCTGAAACACGTCCTGTTAGAGAACAATATGTAAATGAAGAGGTGAGCAGGTCATCGCACACACACAAACACACACACGAACCCGAAACACCAGCGCAGTGTGTGTCCTTGTGGAACCCCGCAGGGAGACAAAACAGCTCTGGTCACTGGGGTTTGGCGCGCACACACACACACACACACACACAGAATGCATTGTAAATAGAGATACTAACGACAGGACACCCCTGATGGGTTGGGCGTGCTCATATCAGCACACACACACACACACACACACACACACACACACACACACTGCAGTAATTAGAGGCACTTAGTGCCCTGAACCGCAGCAGCTGCTCAGCACACACACCACTAATTGCAGCCCTGCCTGGTATTTTTAGAGTCGCTCCCTCCACAGCAGTATTTTCATCTCGCTTCGGACCGTATGCTTTTTTTTTTTTTCGGTGTGTGTCGGTGGGGCCTTTAATTCTAACCAGCTGTGTCTTCCCATTACATATGCGTAGGAACACACACCCATGCCTGTTTGATTCAACTCACATGAACTGCACACGTTGATTAGATTAGTCAGAGAAACTAAATATACCATATCTGCTGTGGAGAACGTACGAGTAAGAAAAGTACAACATGTCAAATGAAGTGTTACATGCAAAAACACAATTAGCTTGTAGTTAGTCCAATGTGTTCAGCTGCACTTCTGTGTCTATTTGATGGGGTTTAAAGGGTTTCACGACAAAATAAAAAGCTTCACGGTTTGAGAGGAAACACTGACGTGCGCTGTGGGTCACTATTAAAGGCATGAGTCACCTTTGTTTACAAAATCGTGGCGGTTTGGAGGATGAAATGCCGTGTTTCTGCAGTGTTGACTGATAAATTTCAGGGTGCATGTTCTTCTCCAAAACCGGAGGAAACCCTTTATTTGATCGTGCGAGTTTCGTTAAAGACCCTGAGCAGAGAGAGGAGACGATGTTTCCCACGCTGAACTGGGAGCAGATCGCCGTCCCGTTCCAGAGGAGCTGGAGGAAGGAAGCCATTCAGAGGAGGATGTTTAATTTTCGTGCTTTGACAGATAGGCATCAGTCAGGCTGCTGTGTGGTTTGGACAGAAGCGCAAACACTCACACAGGATCTGGGTGGCAATGTTTAATTATATATTTAGTGAAGCAATTATTTTCATTATCAATTAATCTGCTGTTCAAATAGCTCGTTTTGTTGAACAAACTGCAAATTTCAAAATTAAACTGACTTTCATGTACGACAAAAAACTGTTAACTCTTCACATTTTAGAAGCTAATTTTTGCCTTTTTTTCCTTGAAATTTTTTTTAAGTGATTAATCGATCTTCAAAATTGTTGGGGAATAATTTTCTGTTGATGGACTAATTGATTAATCTACTAATCGTTTCAGCTCTGTATAAATGACTGATTCCCTGCTTGGAAGTATTACCGATTATATCCACTTACTTAGAGACCACGTCACTAAAATCCACTGAATATGGACAATTTAATCAAATTCAGAGAAACAACTGATAAACACTATTATGAGATGTTTAAATGTTTGAAACCATCATGTTGTAATCTTTTCCTTTTAGTCATGTTTCTGACAAAGCGAATATCTTTTCATGTGACTGGTGAACAGGTCTAAACTGTTTACCAATACCTTCAGCATCAATCATCGTACCACAGATCTTCGATTTCACGATGCTCAACCCGGTTTGGCGAGGCTGGTGGATTTAGGAATGCTGGGTTGAAATGGAAACCTACCAACAGAGTTCAGCCATACTGACATTGGTTTTAATTCTCTCTGTGGGGGTGAATGTTTGTGGAAATGTGCACAGCAGAGGATCTAAAACGGTAGCATCGACATGTCACTGTCAGTGTCATCAAGTTCACACACACAGTGTAATTTCATCCTTTCAGAGTTTACATTTTGTAGCCAAACCGCGAAGTCAAAAACTGTTCTGTCATTCGAAACTGATGATAGAAAATGTTCTCTATTCCAGTTAAAAGGAATAGTTCGATATAATGGGAAATAGGGTTAAATAGGGTTACTTATTCGCTTGCCTTCCAAGAGTTAGATGAGAAGGCTGATACCACTCTCATGTCTGTATGTTAAATATAAAGCTACAGCCCGAAGGCAGTTAGCTTAGCTTAGCACAAAGACTGGAAACAGGGGGAAACAGCTAGCCTGGCTCTTTCCAAATCCGCCTACCAGCACCACCAAAGCTCACTAATTAACACGTTGTATATTGTTTGTTTAAATCATTACACAAACAGAAATGCAAAATGTGGAGTTATGTGTTTCTAGGAAGTCACTGCACCCGCCCAAGAAATAGTCGGGTGTGTAACCCCCCCTGGTAAAACTACAACATGTTGTTTTTACACATATTTTTGTACGGATTAAACAAACAATATATAATGTGTTAATTAGTGAGCTTTAGATGTGCTGGTAGGTGGATTTTGTTACCTTTGGACAGAGCCAGGCTAGCTGTTTCACCCTGTTTCCAGTCTTTATGCTAAGCTAAGCTAACCGGCTGCTGGCTCCAGCTTCCTATTAAAACGTACAAAAACTACCATACCTTTCCCCCCACTGTGCTTACCACCAGATCACCTGTTGACTTTGATTTTCCATTGATACATAATTTCGGTAGGTGGTGCTCTTTCTTCTCTCAGTCGCGGTTGCTTTCACTGCTCATGCTAACTGTTTTCTCTCATCCAAACACACTAGAAATGTAAACTGCATCACTTCCTGTGTGCATTTTTCCCCAGGGATCACCTACCCAATGGCAGCTGACTTCGTGGACTGGTTTACTCACCCAGGTTGACGAAGCTCATCACCGTGTCGGCCTCGCTGACCACCGTGCCCAGCGGTGGCGTGTGCGTGCTGAGGGTCGGAGGGGCTGCGTGGTTGACCAGAGCCAACCTTTCTGTCCCTCCAAACTTCCCCATGCCAGGTCCGTTTACAATAATTTCATTCCCTTCATCCTCCCCATCAGCCGACATGGCGTGGTACAGGTCCAGCATGAAGAGCGGTGCAGAGGAGGGCGGTCGTAGCGGCGGGTGGGGTCTGGGTCGCCCTGGCAGACCCAAGATGGACAGGATCTCCTTCTGCATTTCCTTCTTCTCGCGGCCGCTGAGGCGCCTGAAGCTGGAGTGGACCACGGCCTCGGCCTGCTGGCTCCACAGGGAGAGGAAGAGCAGGAGCAGCAGGGGCAGGAGGAGCAGGGTCCTGGGGTGGAGGAGAGGCCGGTGGGGTCTGGAAGTGGATCTGGTCTGCTGCTGCTGCTGCTGCTGCTGCTGGAAGACGCCGCTGCTGCTTTTGCTCATGTGCTGCTGTTTCATCTTGCTGCAAAGACAAGAGAAGCTGTGGGA
Source organism: Maccullochella peelii (assembly GCA_002120245.1). Classification (NCBI taxonomy): domain Eukaryota; kingdom Metazoa; phylum Chordata; class Actinopteri; order Centrarchiformes; family Percichthyidae; genus Maccullochella; species Maccullochella peelii. Next base: position 10,742 of record LKNJ01006906.1, read on the forward strand.
GACGCCTGAGGCCATGGCTGTGGCTTGCTCTTGTTTCTTCTTCTGCTGCTGGCAAATCAAGAGTTTTATTCTCACAAATAATCAGCTGCACAGGTTTCAGTTTATCTTCCCTCCAGTGTTTCCAGCCTGACAGCCACAGTGTTTTCTACTCGCTCCAGTTTGTCCCCTGACTGTTTGTCCTCCTTTTTTCAGAGTCACTGATTTATGTCTGATGTGTTTAGAAGAGAGCTGGCTCTGGACGGGACGTGTTTACCGCCTTAAACTACCTCTGTTTATCTCTCCCTCCCCCCTTGCCTTCCTCTCTCCCCCTTCTACCTTCTCTAATCTTGAAGAAAAAAAACGAGAAAAAAAAAACTCCTCGCCCTCAGATCCACTTCTCCCTCACCTCTTAGTCGTGCAGCAGAAGAAACAGAGATAATGAGAGTGAGGGCATAATTACAAGCTTTTCGATGTGTTTTGAATATAGACAAACAATGCCTCTATGGAAGATTGGTCCACGCTTTGAAGTTATAAACTTGGAGGATGGCAAGCAATTTCAGTGATGAGCAGGTGCCGCAGAGATTGGAGTGAAATTTGAGAGCTGTGTCATCAGGTTTGCTCCCAATCCTCCTTGACCTCAGGAGGAAATAAAGTTCACACTTTGCAGTGAGTCAACGTTCAACCAGAGACATCATGAGAATCGTCTTCTGTGGAGCGATCGCTGCTGGAAACTTTTATCCAGTCATCCTTGAGTACTTATTCATCCATTCAAGACCGATCCCCACCCACTCGTCTCTGGGGTTCCAGATGTCTTTCTTAATCCGATTTATAAAGACACCTCGAGGAAATTGTTTCCTGATTGTAATCCTTGGGAGAGTCGAGAGGTTTCTTCTACAGTCTTGTACACACTCTCAGTTGGGAGTGTGTGAGCATCTAAAAGCAGAGCTGTGCAGCAGAGAGTGTATCCCCTGTATGGAGCTTAGAGAGTGTAACAGTTGTTCATAACCAGGAGGGAGTTTCCCTCCCAGCCTCCGCCTCTCGACCTCTTTTAAGTCTTTTAACTTCTCTCTGCTGCTTACATCTCATCACCACCCCTCCCAGTGGTCTCTTTGGGAGACCTCATCTCTCTCTCCTTCTTACCTCCACCCATCTATCTTTTCATCTTCTCATGACTGCTTCCTTTCATAGCTACTAACCGTCAAGTCTCAGGCGGCTCGGCGGGAAGGACATCAAGTGGCCTGATGCCCTGTTTAATAGCAGCTCTACTCACAACTAGCATTAGGGGCCAAAAGTGGATGTAATTGCTACGAATGTCACTGTGTATGGAGCGCCAAAACTGACAAAAGCCAGTAACAAGTTATCAGACAGCTGAATACATCACTAAATAATACTGTTAGTGCAAAAAGAAATATCAATCTTTATACTTTTACTTTAACTTCCAGTCAGTTAGTAAAACATTTCATTTATTACCAATCAGTTACTTTTAACTAGAACATTTTATTCTTCAACCTCTAGTTTTCCTATTTTTTGGGTCTTAGCATACTTGATTGATATTGAGAGGACCGTGTGGCTAGCTAGCTTACCTGAAACCATGGCAGCTAAATTGAGCACTAGCTTTTTTCCAGCTAGCTACCTAGCTAAAGCCAACTACACCAGCCAGTGCACAGTGTTAATCATCTACATACTACTGTAGGTTCACTGTATAAACTAAACAGTAGCTACAGGAGCTAAAGCATTTTAGCTGGCAAGCTAACGCCAAACGTTTTTTGACATGTATGTTATGAACATCTTAGCATGGTGTCTGAGAACTTCTAATTAGCAATAACTTGCTAACTTTTTTAGCATTAGCGTGCCAGTTAAATGCTTCATTTTCACTCTAATTTAACTGAACTAATAGTATTTATTTATGTATTTTGTTATATTTTAACTTGTCTGATGACCTTTTGTCAGTTTCAGGGCACATTTGTCACTTTAAATAGTTTTTTAAAATTAATTTGCCAATGTTAAAGCTCTAAAATGTCTAACATCACTGTCATAGCTGTGGTTTGGAGCCAACAAAATGCAAAAAACACAACATTTTAACTCCAAAGTAAGTGTGCCGTGGAGCTAACATTAAATAAAAACTTTGAACACCTCTACTCTGAAGTGGCAGGTTTTGCGTGACACTGTAACACCATTTCCCGCTGAGCCATTCATTAGTTTACCAAGCTTGCCTTGCAGCGAGGCTAATGCAAACACACTCGGTGCATGTGTGTGTTGAAACCAAAAGGATTTGGAGGGAAAAAATGACTCAAATATAGTAGTGAGGTTCAGCCCTGTGCCAGCCCGTGTTTGTGTACTCTTTTCTTCAAAGCGGCCTGGTACTTGTGGTCACTTTGAAAGGCATGAATAACACTGACCAAACCAAACTGACCGCGGTTCATTTTGTCCTGGCCGAAAGGGCGAGTCCCAAATGCCAGGAATTAACGCTCTGCCCATTTTGTTTTTCTTTCCTCTGCACATCTGCAACTTTAGGAGGTTTTGTCTGGAGAGATAATGGTGAGGAGTGAGAGGGGATGAAGAGGAGGAGGTGAAAGAACAGAGAGGGAGTGACAAAAAAGAGAGAATGAAGGGGAGCTGAGTGCCCTAAAAACCATATAAACCCAACATAAATGAAAAATTACATTCCTGAGAGACAGAAGTGGTGGAACAGAGCAAGGACTGTCATCAGAGAGAGAAGTCTGGGATGACAGACGGACTGCAGGGAGGACAGGCGTAGATGGATTGAGAGTGGACAGAAAATGAGAGGAGTCAGTGTGAGTGTACACACAGCTGCAGAGGGTGGACTCAGACCTCATCATCTCCAAATAAACAGGACAAAGTTATTTTCAAATTCTCTCTTTCTGTCTCGCACAGACACTGAAACTGGGACTGTGAATAAGATCTTAAAAAGACAAAGACAGCGGGGAGGGGAAATTTCCAAATTATTAAAATGACAATCTCAACCATCATCCGGCATCTCCCCTGTGTTTACCTTTTCTCTGTCCAGAGATGTGAAGAGCCAATCGGGTGTGTCCTTATCTTTTACAGGATAATTATCTAGAAATGTCCGGTCACTGCCTCGGAGTCTGTGGTCTGCTGGGAGGCGTGAGGGAATGTAGGCACGCACATGCACACACCAGAGAAAAGAAAAGTACATCCATTTAGCTCACTTCAATCCATACATGTACAAATAAGTCAAATAAATGTACGATTTTTTTAAAAACTGAGTAGATCCAACACTAAAAATGCAGCAAAACTAATATAAATCATAAAAATGTAAAAAAACAAAACAAAAACTGGATCATGCATCAATATTTACATAAATAATAAATACAAATTATATACATAAAAAAATATATGAACAATGTGAGAAAATCATGATGAAGGAAAAAAAAAAAAACCTGAAAAACTACACATCTATAAAACTACTATCTATAAGCATAATAATAAAAATCTGCAATGTGTGCACTGGGAGACGCATTTTCACACACAAAAACAATCAAAAGAATCTGCAACTGAAGAAATCCTATAGACAAAAATGACAAAGCAACCACTGCAGGTAAATGCAGAAATGGATAATTGTACATTGTGTTTATTAGTCCACATTCTCCTACATATTACCTAGGGATATCGATTAATTTGACAATTATTTTCTCAATTAATTGATTTGTGAGAAATGCCCAAATCACAAGTTCCCAATTCAATTCAGTTTTCTTTTTATAGCGCCATATCATAACAAAGTTATCTCAGGGCACTTTTCATATAGAGCAGGTCTAGACCGACTCTTTACCCAACAGTTCCCACCATGAGTAAGCACAAGCGACAGTGGCAAGGAAAAACTCCCTTTTAACAGGCAGAAACCTCGAGCACAACCAGGTTTCAGTAAGACAAAATAAATCAATATGATAATCTGATATTAGA
>LKNJ01006907.1:0-14949 GCA_002120245.1 Maccullochella peelii
CCACCCTCTTCCTCCACCTCCACCTCTTCCTCCTCCTCCACCTCTTCCTCCTCCACCTCCCCCACCTCTTCCTCTCCGTCCGCCTCCAACACACCTGAGGGTTTAAGCCCTGCAGGTGCTGTTGAGGCAGAGCTGGGCACTGATTTCTACCATGCCAGGAACATTTTAAAAATTTAAACTTAGGAAAGACATAAATAAAGTTCCTCACTGCCAATAAAAGTTATGAGGCACTTTGTCAAAATATACATAATTATGAGATGATGATTTACAGCTTGAACTTTGTATCTCATGGCTTTGACTTTCTATTTCTAACATTCATAACTTGTTTTTATTTTCCTCGCAGCAACATGACCTGAAGTGTGTGAATAGTTCCACAGATATATTTTAGTTAGTCAGGCTCTTTGAAAACAGCACGTGTTTATGTGTACTGCTAACCGCTAACTCTCTAACATACTTACTTTGTTTATGAGTCTTGGTAAGGTAAAGATGCTAACATGTTGCTGTTAAGAAGGTTTAATGTTCACCATCTTAGCTCAGCATGTTAGCAAGCTAACATTAACTAATTAGCTCCAAGCACAAAGTCCTGATGTTAGTTTTGCAGGTATTTGGTCATAAATCAAAGTATTGGACACATTTAAATGTAAATAGCATCTAAAATAGAAGCTGCAGTGCTGCAGTGCTGAGTATCAAAGACACAAAAACAAATGAAATAAATAAATAAATAAATAGGGAACCTTTGGGATACTACTTCAAACATTTCTAGTTGTTTCAAGGCGTTTCAAGGCCTTGTAGAAACCCTGGGTTATTGCTAAATGCTTTAAAAAACAAACCTAAATAACCAGGTTTGATTTGCTACAATCATCAGCGCGCCACCTGCTGGTCTGAAGGTGCACTGCAGTAAAAGTTAAATAATAAAATGCGATTCAATGCTGTTCTCCGTGTGTGTGTGTGTGTGTGTGTGTGTGTGTGTGTCAGGTCTACATCTCCACTAACCTTCTTTTCTATCAGTAATATCTTGTTTTATGCCTCTAATGTGTGTTACATCCTGCTCAGAGTGAACCCTCCTCTCTTGCCTCTGTGATGCTTTTCATGTATGACTGTGATCATAATAATCATTCTATATATATATATATATATATATATATATATATGAGTAATATGTTTTGTATGTTCATAAAACCCCAAACCCACTAGCTTTGTGTTTAAAGTTACATTTCTGTGTTTATGTTCTGTTTCCTGCTACTATTAGCTGCTGCAATGATCTAATTCTCCTGCAGAGAATCATGAATTTTTCATGTCACTTCTGTTTATTTCCATGTTTTTTTCCTCTCTGTCTGACAAAGCTCCTCCAAATTCAGCCAAACTCTCCCACCTCTCCTCCCAGGAAGTGCTGCGAGCGCCGGCATCAGCTGTTATTGTAGTCAGAGACAGCGAGACAACAAAACACAGCCTGCAGCAATGTCTGGCACATTCAGGTCACTCCACAACAATCCAGCAAGCACACCGGCACACCGCTTCCACCACAACCCGGAGCTCATGAGGGGAAGCCCACAGCTCAGCTAAAACGCTCTGTTTCCACTTTTTCCTTCATTCCTAAAAAGGAGAAACTGTTTTTTACATTTTGTCAGAAAGACAAGCGCAATGGGAGACACATTAAGGTGTTACTGGTGTCGTCTCTGATACTGATTACTAAACATCTTTATGTGTTCTTCATAAAACTCAGAAACAGGCTGACAGTGCTGTTATCACTGCAACTAAACAACATGACATTCAAAAGGGAGAAAAATGAGTTCAAAATATCCGTAAAGTGCAACAGGTTGTACTTCAGCATCTGTAAAATGCACCGTCACTCTGAGCCAATGCACCGTCGTCCTGTTTCCAGAGTCAACACACACCAGAAAAGCAGCAGTTTTGTCACATTTGCTTCCTGGATTCTTCTGTACTGCGACTACGGAGTCCCCAAACACCAAACAATGTGGACTCTACAGCCCAGGTTAGTATCGGACACACAGAAGAGTCAGCCTTAGATTTAAAAAAAGGTAACCCATATTAACTCAGCACTTTCTGCAGCAGAATCAGCTCCTGCGGGTCACACAGACAAACAGCATTCAACTTGTGCAGGACAGTAACGTTTCCTGGGGCATCATGTCGTCACCTTGGGGCAGTGCCTACATGTACCAGCAGGACAGCACAGAGACCGAAGTGCTCCTAGTTCATTATTCTGTATTATAACAAAGTCATTTTCCTTTCCTCCCCACACCTGAGGTCCGTGAGGCGGTGGAGCGACCCAGCCTCCCGTCTCCGGGCAGACGGCTGGAAGTTATTTTATTTGGACCAGCGGTGGCAGCAGGAGGCCGTTTCTCATCCGGCCGCTCAATAATTCAACACAGCGGCGGTCTGATGAAGGCGAGCAGGGAGCAGCGGCTCTCTGATGTCCGTGTAGAGCGACGTGTGATGAAGACGCTGTCCCAAACTCACCCCCACTATACATAATAAAAAGTATAAACATCTTTTTCTAGGAATAATCTATTTTAAATAATAATATTTTTAATTAAAAAAAGGAAGCCGCAGCTGTCAAATGTCTAAATAAAATTAAAAACCTTACAATGGAAATCAGATAAAAGAATAAACAAGATTATGAATCTGACGAGACATTTGATCTGTGGTAAAAAAAGGTTTGAGGTTTGATGCTTTACATCAGACAAAAACCTCAAAAATTTGGTTGGAATCATTAAGTTTGACCACAGAATATTAACATAATATTAATTCACCGAACATCGATATACAATACAATTGAATTATTGCCACAAAAGGCAACATAAGACGGGCTGAAGCTACACAAACCCTTCAGACGCCCTGCAGCACCTTCAGTCAGAGAGAAAACCAGCACCAGAGACAGTTCGCCAAACGCTGAATCTGTTGACAACAACTGGGCCAGGACTTTGTGTAGCATTCAGGATCTGTTCCTGGATTCACAACTAAAAGGAACTTCTTTCAAAAGAAAAGCTCTGAGGACAAAACAAATGGCCCTGTCATCGCAACAATATCTGACGCTGTTCAGAGAAGAAGAACACTGTAAATTCATCGATTCAACAGAATTAAAAAAGACAAAGCAGCACTGGAAGAGAAAGCTAAATCACCACAGAGGTAATAAACGCAGTCAGATAAAAGTGCAGGTCAATATAAACTAGTTTTGCGACACGATATAAAACATAAACAGTCTGAAGCTGCTGAGCTTTAACAGCAGCCGGCTGAGTTGCAGAATAAATGCAGAGCGTGTCACAGCCACTTAGGCAGAACACAATGAGTCCTGACGGGACCGGAGCAGCAGGAGGCTGGCACACAAAGCAGGTCAGTGGTCAGGTACAAACTAGGCCTGCACGGACTCTGGCTCTGATCTGAACCACTGCAGACTCACTAATAAACCCTCTGACCTTTCTGTCGAACACACGGCTGCACGCTCTGCGCGCCGAGGAAGACTTAAAGGCAACAGGGCACACACACAATGCAATGTGGACGCCTCATGAATCAGACTGAATCACCACTTAAAGATCTGCAACCTGCAACTGGGTCAACACAGAGAGCCAGAGTGAAAGTGAAACTTCAGTTCCGCTCCAGAAGAAAGCAAAACCTCATTCAAGATCACATTAACATAAGAACATAAATCCCTACAACTAACCTTACTCAGCAGTATGCTGCGTGGTTCACTCAGTGTGTCTGCATGGGAATGGTAAACATCATGTAATATCATCATTTATTTAATATCTATTTATTTAGTGGTCTTAAACTATTTCCCACAAGCCCCAAACAATGGTGGGCTGTAGCTCAACAGACTGGGGCTGAGGCACGGAGAGACACAGTCACCAGGATGTACAACACGCTTTCTGCCATGTTGGTCAAACTTTTTCAACACTAACTAATCAATTGTTTTTTAATTTGTTAAACCTGCATTAATAGAATTTTTGGCCACTTGGGGGCAACAATTTGTGAACACAACACTGACATATTCTGTCAAACAGTTGCTTATTTCCACATCAGACAGACACGGAGCAACATGATCCTTCATGTGGAGTCGTGTTTGAGTCCAGTGTTCCCTCTCTGTTAGCTCTGTGTTTGGTCTCCACCAGCTCCTGAGGGAAATATCTGGCTCTTTAGCTGCTAAATGCTCCACTATGTGTCTGTCTGCCTGCTGTTTGCTGCTGAGCAGGTAGTGGACAGGTGGAAACACTGAGACTGAACCAGACAGGAAAGTTGTAGGACGTAAAAACAGAAACAATGAGCTGAAAATCGCTATTAAAATGCTTCGGGTGGAGGGGAACTGCAGTGTCTGGTGACAACTGATTAAATGAAAGGAAAAGAACTACTAGCCATATTTTGAACCATGTTTGAGACTGAAGAAATCCCCAGTATTAATCACCAGCTAAAAAACACCAGTATGGTCCTTTAATTAATCCCAGGCACCCCTAGAGTACCTGTGGAGGTCTGGAGCAGGGGCGCTGAAGTACTAACTGGGCTTAAAGAGCTTTAAACCATATTTGGGATTTGTGAAACCTTTATTCTAGTATAAAAAGAAATAGAAAAACAGCTGCGATTACACTTTAACACTGTGAAGGACAACACTAAAGTGATAAAAACACACACAATATTAACACACCCTCACTGACTAAACACCGAAAACAATGTAAACAACTATATGAATCGTACAGGATTTCAGTGGCATGACTCTGTACAGATGTTGTGCTTTGTCAGCGTTGAATAACAGTTATGACACTGAATCTGTCAGACTGGCTGATGTAAACAGATCCGTTAGCTGCTACATTAGCATCTTTCCGGCCGCTGACACTCGCTTTAAACCGACCAGCCGGATCGTTCAGCTCAGTCAGAGACCATCTCTCACCTGAAGTTGTACGCGGGGAACTTATTGCTCTCTCTCAGCATCCTTCTGTACAGAGAAATCACCTGTGAACGTGTGGACGCCGCCATGATGTTGCTAACAACGCTGCTCGGTGATAGTTTAAGCCCGAGGACCCTTAAAGGTGTGTGTCCAAAGAGTGCCTGTACAGAAATACAAGATTCCTGTGACAGTTTCTCGTCACGCGTTTATTTATTTAAAGTCAAATCCACATTTCTTAATGTTAATGTCATAAAAAGTCACATTAAAAAGTTTTATTTGAATTTTGAATACGATTTATAGTCCAGTGGGCACACAGGCACGTCTCCGCCGACTGAACGGCAGCTCAACGCTGGAGTGTGACAGAAGGTGAGTTAGCTTTGCTCAGTTTAACCTCCAGAAAGTGTACGTTAATACACGAATGATGCATTTTAATGAATGAGCTATACTGTGAGGTTATAGCGCCTGACTTCAGAACACAAACCGGCAGAATGTCGGGTCACACAGCGCTTTATTTCCCCCTTGTTATGGGTCAGCATGTTAGCTGCTTTGCTACAAACACTCCTGACAGAACTGCAGCTACAAAGTTAGATTGTTTTAAGTGTTTATTGAGTTAAACCGTATACAGAAACATAGCTAATGACACCTCATTGAAGTTATCATGTGTGCACGTGTGTGGTAACTCTGTATGACCTTTCTGTCAGGTTATCTAACCAGGTTATAGACGGTGACCTGACCATTGCAGACATTAACCTAAACCTCATGTTCTCAAGAATCCCTTTAAATTTCTCTGTCAGTAGCTTCAAAGTTTGATCAGACATGTTTTCCACGGTTTGATACCATCATTATAAAGACAGAATTGGTCCGTACACAGTTTAACTATAATTCTAAGGCCGGTGTGTGTTCATGTTAAGTCAAGAAGCTCCTTTTTAAATACTGATATATTAATTTAAAGCTGTCAACAATAAGAGGGATTTTTACAGACCAGGCGCTGCATTTATCAACCTGCTAGAAGAAGAAAGTTGGACTTAAGTGCAAGTGAATCTGTTATCATTGTTCCTACTCAGACTTAAAGATTTAAGCTCTTTCTCATATTTCTCTTGACCTGCGAATGCTCCTGAAGTTAGGGTTAACACTAACTTTAAAACATATCAAAACTATATATGATTTAGCAAGATAACATCGCTGAGAACATGTCGGGACTTTTAAAAAAAGAATTAACTTATGTGGCCGATATCAAATCAATCACTATGTCTGATTGGATATTGCTGCATGTGATCAATCATGTGATCGATCTTACACTTTGCTGTAAACTGAATGTCTTTGTGTCGGTCGGACAAAACAAGACGTCACTTTGGGAAACTGTGAGGGACACTTTTCACTGTTTTCTGACAATTTATAGACAAAATGATTAATCGATTATTTGTAGAAACACTGTGTCTGTGTGTATTGTTAATAGACTGAGTTATATCCGATCAGGGAATTGATTATGTCAATGAGGGTCCTCACAAGTATATATAAGTGTGTGTGTGTGACAGTATAGGACAGCTAATTGAATGATAGCAACTACAAATTATAATAAAAATACCACAAAGACAAAAGAGACAAACTGTAAAGTAAAAAGGAATTAGTACGGTAACGAGGACGCTGGACTGACAGAAGAACAGATCAGTAAAGATCGATATTAAAGGAGGACTGTTACCTGTAGGCTAAAGGTGTGGCTACAGCTAGCAGAAGGTTAGCTTAGCTCAGCTAGCTGTTTCCAGTCTTTGTGCTGCTACGCAGGAAACTGATTAATTGATGAAAAAACAGATTGCAGTTAAAACCAAATGAACTTCGTTTTAAGGCTAAAAAGTTAGCCACACTAGCCGCGAGCTAACTCTGAACTGGGAGCCATGTTGTCATGGTAACAGCCAGCGACACCTGCTGACGAGCGGGACCAAATGTCGCAAAGACAGAGTGGAAAACTTGGCTCATAATTTGTGGTTTGCGAACAGCGTTAGAAGAGAGAGTCGGTCAGTAAGTCGTCGTGTAATTAACGGACAATTCGGTCGTTTTCATTTGCCGAAGGATGCTAAAGAGTTAGCAGAAGTTAGCCGAGTTCTGTCCCAGTTAGAAGCCACAGCCACATGGTTCATTAGCTTGAAAAAAGTCCCAGAATTCATGTCAAATGAGTCGTCCGGCTGAATTTAGACGTCTGACCGTTAGTTTAGTTATTCGTCTGTGTGTAATAACGCACCTGTGAGGTTATTACACAGGTGCACAGGTGTCGTGTCTGTGTAGAGAAAGTTCTGTGGGCCTTCAGCGAGCTGTTGAAACCCCTCCGGTGAGAAACGGTTCCCGGAGCTCTGCGTTGTGCGGACGTGAGTTTGTTTGATGTGAGTCTCACTGTGAGTCTCCGCTGTGAGCTGCAGATTGAGTTTTCTGTCTCCTTTCTGCCTGGCGGATCAAGGCCCCCGACGCCCCCCTTCCCATCGATCGCTTCCTCCAGTGTTCAGACCTGCGGAAGAATCCGTCTGGGACACATCAGCCCGTGACCCGAACCTGATCGCCTCCAGCCCATCCAGCCGACCCTCCATCCTTACATCCACCCAGTCCTCCTCCTCCTCCTCTGCGGATCAGCAGTCTCTTCTGCACCGCTCGGTCCACAGACTGAAGTAGGTGTGTGTGTGTTTTTAGTCTTGATTTAATGTGTTTTCGCTGATTGGACCCTAAACCTGATCCAGAATGGTCTCTAACACACTCAGGTGTTATAAATGTGTGATGGGAGGTTAGTTGAATATATTATTAACATTACAACCATTTGGCAGCCATTTTTCTGTGAATATTTGGGGGTTTTTGGACGATTTATTCTTTGCTTTGCTTCTGTTTGGCAGACTCTTTCAGCCGAGGAACGTCACGCTAGAAAATACTTTTATAAACTACTAATTTGTTTCACCAGATATCTTTTTAGGAAACAAACATAATTGCTGCGTGGATTATGAAAGAAGTGAAGTCATGCGAACAAAAGTTTAAAACTTGAAATAAGATGTTTTTGTCTTCAAAAAGCTTCAGAGCTTCAAATAAAGCGTGCTGTAGCAGATATGCCCCGGTATCTAGCTAAACATAACCCCCAATAATAATAATTAATTGCTAATTAAGACAAACATCCTTTCATAGTCAGCACCAGATTATCCAATCCATTCTCAGAACCAGTCAGACTGGATTTTAAATTTAATTATGAGATTATCTCTCTCAGGATTGCGGTTTGTTCGAGTGAATGAACGGCTGCGGTTTATTGCTGCACATTTGACTTTTTCACTAATTAACTCAGACCACAATCTTTTCCTGACCTTTAACCTGCGAGTGAAAAAGTAAAATCACACTTTAGTTGCTGCTCTTTTCTTTCTTCAACCTTTATTTTACCAGAATCGTCTCTTCAGATCAGGATTTCTCTCTTTTCTTTTTTGTGACGCAGTTTAATGACAATAAACAAGAGAAAATATACTTTAATAAACAGGAAAGAGGCACTGTGAGCAGGGAAACGAGCACAAAATACAAAAGCAGGTTAACAAATGACGTCACTTAGTACTGAACAAAATATTAGAGACTTTTTACATTTTCTGAATGTGGTTCCAAACATTGAGCAACAGCAGTATGTATATTTCTTTCTTTCTCACTGCAGAAAGACAAATGGTTTCCTGGGACTTCAGCTTTATTTGGAGTTTAATGCCGCAGTCGGGCTGAGGAAACTGAAGTCTGGTGTAAACAAACCCGACCTCTGCTTAGTTTAATTGGCAGGAAACAAATGCAAATATATGATGGTCAAAATGAGGCGAAGCTTTGATGTGGTGGAGAGACGCTGGAGGAAGTCCAAATCAAAGGCTGCAGAACTGGACTGAAGGAACGTCTGTGGTGGTGCTTCTTAATGTTTATGGTCCTGCAGAAAATCAATTAAACTGCAGGTTGTATTTGTACAATAATTAACAAAAAACCCCAAAAACCCCACAGTGATTGACAGCAGATGAGGTAAGGCTGTTTACTCTTTATTATATAGTCCACTGTAGCACGTTATATCGCCAATTTAGTAGATTAGCAATAAACAAGTAAATTCCCTCCAAAACATAAATTCCTCCCTGCACCTGGTGAATCACTTGTTTATGTCTGAGAAAGAGACGTGTTTAGCTTCTCGTTGTCCACATCGTCATGTGTTCTCCTCGAGCTACGTGACATCCGGTTGGAAATCAAGAAGTTAAAGTAGTTTCACTTTGGTCTGCCGGCCTCGCCTGGTTTTACCGTCCCGCTCTCGTCCACTAACGTGACATCCGGTTTGCCGTCTGCCTGATTCTGTGTGAACGCAGCATGAAGGGTTAGGCTGTAATCAGATCTACCAATTAGAAATAAAGTAATGATAAAAAGATGTTTTATTGCATGATTAGTGCTTAATTTGAATAATAAAACACTAAAACCCAAATGGGATTAAATGTGTGTGTGTTGGAGCTGAATCTTAAGGTGATTAACAGGATAATGGCTGGAGGATTTCCTGCAGGACTGTTGGATTAGACTGCATTAGTTTTAGCTAAGTGTTCCTAATAAACTGGCTGAAAAAGAGCCACTTACTCTGCAGTTCTTTACATTTTTTGCAATTAGCAGGAGCTTAAGTACGGCGCCTAAAAGTCAGCACACGTCTACTGTTTCAGGGTTTACTTTCATTATTCAGTTTCTAACCGTCTCCAGGCTCATTAAAATCTCTTGTCATTCAGATGAACCTGGTGTCCTTCAGGTCTCTGAACTACATTTCCCAGGAGGCCGACTGTCTTCTGTCCTTCCCTGGTGTTCTCGGTGCGGCTGTAAATGAGGTCGGACCCCTGCTGTGTGCAGCGCTAACCACATTAGCTGAGAGGACGCCGCCTACCCGGACCTCGCTAACGACAGAGCGCCACGTGACCGCGTTAGCTGTTTGCAGGTCGTCTGCACGGTCAGTTTAAATAAACGGTGGAAATATTCCATCAGATTAAAAGCTCATTTGAGGATGGAATCGACCCTCCCGTGTTTTGCTGAAACAAAATGCTTGTTTTTTTAAATATAATCTGGTGTTTCATCATCGACACAATCAGGGAAACCAAAGATCTTTTAATATTTGAAATGAAACGGTCGTGTCGTCATATGTGTTTGTTGTCTCCTGGAATTTATAGAATTTAGAGGTGATGATAGTATGGAAATATTTTGGTTTAGGTGCCTTGAAAGTGCTTGAATTTTACTTGAACTCAAACATACATCTATGCAATCAAATGTGATTTGGGGCGACTAGCTAGCTTCTGCTCGTCATATAAAACGGCACCTGATCGTTAGCTTGTCGGTAGCTAGTAGAGCACTATCATCAGTATCAGGGGTGTGTTTGGATCTCCAAAGGATGTGGTTGAGATCTAATTTATTGATTCCTTCTGCATCCTCTGCCTCCTTTTCTTTCCTTTTCAAAGTAGCGTGTCACACCTCAAAATGCATTAGCCTGCAGAAGTTATAAAGTCGATCAATATCGACCATACGGCTCCTCTCCTGTGGCCTGAGAGCTAACGTGAGCGTGGCAGAAGCAGTGACCTGGCCTAGCGTGCTAACTGCATTAGCGACGGGGAGTGCTAGCATTTGTTCTGCTGTCAGTGAAGACAAATTAGCTGCTGCACTAATTGTTGGGAACTTCAGGGAGATGCAGAGGATACAGCAGCAGCTCACAGGCCATCAGAGAGAGAGAGAGAGTGTGTGTGTGTGTGTGTGTGTGTGTGAGATAACGTAGCCCTTTGCTGTCCAAATATCACCCAGGATGTCAAATTGATTTCTCTGGCGTGTGAGTTAGTGTGCGCAGCCTCTCCACCGTGTGTGTGTGTGTGTGTGTGTGTGTTTGTGTGTGTCGTCCATCTGTTGTGGAAAGCCCTTCCTGAACCTGCTGGGTGCACACACACACACACACACACACACACACACACACACACACCATGGTGAGCTTATATAACACCCGAAACACTGTGTGAATCAGTTAAACTGTAACTCTGCTACATGCTGTCATTTCATTGGTGCCTCCCAGCAAATATGCTAACGAGTGATTCTTTTTATTATCGATTAATCTGCCAAATCGCACAGTATTGAAATGTTTTAAACTCACCGACCCAAAGAGATTCAGTTTACTGTCACAGGAGACCAAAAAACAAAACAAAGCTAATCCTCACGTCTGAGGAGGAACCAGTGAATCCTTTCTTATTTTTTCTTGAAAAATGACTTAAAAATGGTTTAAATTGATCCTTTCAGTAACGTTGTGCAGGGTGGGACACTGCAGTGCAGAATTTAAACATTAAAGTACGACCTGGCTGTTTGTCCTCACACTGCAGCATCTGAATCCATGTTTTACGACCCGCGAGGCCTCGGGGGGCCTCTGACAGTTAGCACAGTTAGCACAGTTAGCTGCACTGTCTCCCGTCTTTATCTGAGCCGGGGAAAATAAAACCTCCAGCTGCTGATGAAGGAGGCAGCAGAGTGTCGTCGCAGGCCGTCCTCATGGACTCGTAATGTGTCCTGTACTTACAGGATAATAATCCACGTTTAATCCGACTCTGGTCTTATTTTTGTTTGTTTGATTTTATTTGAAAGCTGAAATCTTTGCTGATGAGCAGAATGTTTCAGGCCTTAACACAATCAAGTCTTTCCCCCCCAATCCTCCGACCTGATACTTCTGTTTACCTAAATGTTGATTAAATATGTGACTGACACGCTGAAACAGCAGCTGTAGCTACTAAATCACCTTATTGTTCACGAGCTACTTCATACAAATACTGAAGTTCAAAAACTGAACTCAAAAATTAACTTTAAAAGCTTAAATTATTGATCTGATAAGTCAAAGTTTAACTGGAAGAAGAAAGCGAGAAGAGGTCTCACTCTGTTGCAGTTTTTGGAACTACAGAAACACCCTGATTGTACGGTGGATCAGAGGATCTGTGCAACCAAATCATTTTTCACTCTCACATGCAGTGAAATGTTCAGGCAGGCCGAGGCGGACAGGTGCAGAGTTCAGTAAATAAGGATCGGGTTTTAATCGGCTTTGTTTCAGCTGAGAGCTGATACTGATCCTCAGGGTCAGCTCGGGTCAGCTCTATATAACAGCCAGGGCCGTTTCTAGCTGTATGGGGGCCTTGTGCAAATATGCAAAAAGTAGTTTATATATATATATATATATATATATATATATACACACACACACACTTATTTTTTGGAGCATACAGTTGTTTTCACTCAACACATATAGCAAGATAACAGTCCCTGACAGCCTCTCCAGCTCCATCTTTGTTGTTTGTTTGCAAAAATCCTCCTTTTCTTCTTCTTGCAGCTCTGTGAGCAAAAACTTAGAGAAACACTTTAAAATGTAATGTCTCTCTTTAAACTATGGGACGACCAGCGAGTGTGAAAACACCAGGAGATTTTTATTATTACAACGAATGTGGCTTCTTTTCCTTCATTAAACTTTTATCTGACCATCTCTTTAACCTTCGGCAACACAAGACAAAGAGGGACGGAGTTTAGAACAGAACGTCCTTCTTTGCTTCTCCTTTATTTTAAATAAGAGCAAGACGTGAGGCAGGCCGGTGGATTTGAGGAGGGAGACTCATGCAGAGGAAGTACAGGTCAGCCTCTCTGCTGCCTCACACACCTGCTTCGCCCGTTTCCTCCGTCGCCTCTTTCATCTCCGCGCTCTCTTTTTCTACAGCGAAGAAAACCTGGTGTGCATGAAAAGTTTGAAAGGATAACTCTGTGAGCCAAAAACCAGCCTCAGGAAACTTGTTCTTCTGCGAGAGCGCGAACATTTCATCTGCCGTGTGTTTTCCAAATGTTGAAAGCAGCTGGATGTGAAACAAGCTCCCGGTTTCATTAAGTGCTTTGTGTTGAAGAGTAAAGCTTCTTATTGCACCAAACCATTTTATCTCGACTGTTTTCAGGCAGGAACATTTTGTTTCTTGAGCTGAAAAAGAGCCATAAAGTCTGTTTTTAGCAGAAGAAGGTGAACACAGATCAGCTGTTCGGCACAGTGAGGTCATCGTCATCAATAAATACTGAATATCGTCGTTATGGATCGATCTGGAGATTATTTTCTCCATTAACTGAATAATACAAAACATCAGGAAATAATGAAATTGTTTTGTTTTGTCTGACCAAGAGCCAAAAACCCAAATTTCACTCTCATAGAAAACCAGTAAATATTCACATTTGAGAAGCTGGAACCAACTTTAAATAATTAATTTATAAACAAAATCTTTGCAAATTGCATTTTTGTCGATCAGCTAATAATTTTAGCTCGTTAAGTTTTTATCTCGGGGTCAGAAATAAAATAATAACCCCACGTCTTTTGGGGGCAGACCAAACCATGTGTGAGGGTCCCTTCGCTGTTTTTAATACAAAATATTTAATCGCTCAACAATAAGAATTAGTTGTTTCTGTTTGCAGCTGCAGCAGATGTTGCTGAAGTGTGTCGGCGATGATGTCGTGTAATCTGCAGTCGCACCCAGAGAGGGAGAGAGACGTCTGCTTCTTTCAAATCCCCGAACACTGAAAATATGAATCGCAAAGATGCACAATTAGCCAAAAAACCCAGACTGTGTGTGTGTATGTGTTTGCGGCATATTTTCAGTTTCCAATCTGCACTCTTTGCAGCGTCTCTTCAGCATATGTTTACTGTGTCGCAGCCAGGATTCACACTCCTACACACTTCCTCTCTCTCTGTGTCACACACACACACACACACCTCGTGGTCCTCCCAGCAGTGGAGGTGAACAGGTGAACAGGTGGTCTCTCTCTGCAGCCAGAAGCCTTCAGCAGCGCTTCCTAAACAGGTGAAGCTGAAGTCAAACTTTATTTTTATCATATTTTTGCAGAGAGAATAAAAAATAAATAATACTTCCTATTTTTTGCGAGACAGAAAATAAAACGTCACCTCCTGAATCCGTCAGTATTACAAAAATCAAAAAGTTAAAATCAAACAGAACAGCTTCTGGAAACGTTTGTTAGTTTTGGTTTCTTTTGTTTGACTTTTCATGTAATTAAGATTAAATGTTGATGAGACGTTTGTTGCCATTTGACACAAACACGCCGTCAGGCTGCAGCTCGCGCTGACTGTCGGTGTGTTTTGTCCTTTAATGGTTTTATGTACATTTCATTTGAGTCACTGCTGCTTCGTTTATAGAGAGAAAGATGTCAATGATTTTAACTTAAGTAGATATTTAAATCTGACAGGTTCAGAGCAGAGTTAGTGTTGGATGTTGTGTCCTCTAACTCTTCATTTCTTGTTTTTCTTCTAATTATTTTGCCCAAAGCGAAGAGAGTTCAGTCTCTATCCCCCCCCCGTGACGTTGCTGTTTTCAACTTTACAACAACAACAAAAGCTTAAAACTTGAGATTTTGCCAAGTGTCCATACTGCTGCTCCTCCCTGCAGGGAGCTTAGGGACGCTGCCGTGTGGTCACTGCAGAGGACGATTGATTCAGATCAGCCCTCGCCGCCCCTCAGGACCACGAGCCGATCGATGACGCCGGCCGGCCTCCTCGTACTCGTGAAGAAGCTCCGTGCTGCTGCCGCCGACTGGATTTCCATGATGACGGAGTTTCCTGAGCTTCTGTAAAATAATAATGAAGCAGGACAAATGAACGGGCTTCACAAAGACAGCGAACACATCAGACAGGATCAATACTGCAGTTTTACCGAAGCTGATCAGGACCGCCGACCGTTTCTGTCACCTCACTTCAGTTTCTCTGAAGTTTCTCCAACAAAGTTAAACGTTCCGATTAAAGTTCATTTAAAAAAACTCCTCAACATCAGATCATAACTGTGAGACTGCAGGGAAGTGTGTGTGTGTGTGTGTGTGTGTGTGTGTGTGTGTGTGTGTGTGTGTGTGTGTGTGTGCGTGTGTGTGCGTGTGTGCGTGTGTGTGAGACACAGTGAAGGGAAAGAAATTGGATGTATGAGCAGAGCTGCAGCCTCGACACTTTTCTCCTCCGACCATAAAATTTCCCTCCTTCTTCATCATGTCAGACTCTCCTCTCCTCT
>LKNJ01006908.1:0-14677 GCA_002120245.1 Maccullochella peelii
GACATTTCATCATAAACTGATGTTCACTTCTTTACCTTTACCTGAGGAAGACCATCTGTGGTTGAAATGATGTCAGTCATGTCCACCATTTTGATGACTGCTTTTACTTCTACTTGAGTACTTGTTTTTACAATGTAACAGTACTTTTACTTAAGTCAAGTTTTTGGCTACTCTACCTGCGTCTGCACATACCTTATCCAATACTTGTAACCCTGTTCTATTAAACATGCTGTTTAATAATGACAATTTGTACTGTTGTTTAAGGTAAAGTCATTCAAGATTAACAAAGCAAAGATGTTTGTGGAGGAGGCGTGTGAGGTCATGTGACACTGCAGGTCATTTCTGTCTAGAGGGCACAAGTGGGACAAGGATGAGAGAGAGAGCACAAGAAGATGCACTGACAAAAGGCCACACGGAAGTGTAGAGGAGAGTGTACGTGTGTGTGTGTGTGTGTGTGTGTGTGTGTGCGTGTGTGTGAGATTGGTGACTCACCCTCAAGTGTTTCCCAATGTGGCTTGAAGGCTTCAGTCACTCTGTTCAGTTCAGGGCTCTCAGCATCACACTGGATGGAGCAGGAGAGCGCACAGGTCAGGCAGAGTCAGCACACACAGGAGACGGAATTATAATGACAAGATCTGAAATACTAAATATGGACAGTCAATACACCCCTGCAGTATGATTAGATCATACACGCAGAGAAGCAGCTCCTGCACCAAACCCTCTTTGAAAAATGACATTTTAATAACAGGAAATTCCTAGGGGTTGTCGACTGCCAAACGAAAACATAGTAGACAGGAGACACCATGGCAACCACAAAAGAACGGTGTCCCGCTGTAAACCGTGTCATGTCATAATCTCTGCTTGGTACGCTTTAATTAATTCAACCTTTATTTACACTCAGGAACAAGAGCCCTCTTCAACAAGTGGGCTGAGGTTACACCGTAGATATTGTACAAACAATAAATGAACAAAGGCAAGGTGAAATATAATAAAAGCTCCTTAGAATCATAATAACAGTAAATGCATCATCTGAGCCAGTGCGAATCAAAAGCCTCCGTGTATTATTAGTGGGTGAGTGTCGTCACTGACACATGTACAGCTGAGATCAGTCATGTCTTTATTGGGATGTTTGGAGAGCTGATGGGCTGAACATGTGCACAAGCATCAGTGAGTGGTTTCCTGTGGACACGTCATGTCTTCCTAAATATGAAATGTAAATAATAATGTGTATCAGAATTTTGGATTTCCTCTTTAGAGTGTCATGTTAGTCATTAACTTTTAGCGTTTTCACGAGCTTTCTAACACGTCTTTCCATCTTTGCCAGTGGATGGAGTTTGCTAAGTTGTATATATATTATATATAATTCCAAGAATATACATTCTACAACACAGCGTATCTGGCCAAAATGTTACATTTACTGCATTCAATTCAAATGGTTCATTTAGATCACATTATCATTGGCCTGATTACTGTCACTGTTCATTTTACACTGCATTGGGCTACACAGTGGTGTACGGTATGTGCACCTGATAGCAGCAGAAGCTGGGTAGTATAGCTGAAACAACTTCCATTGTATGACGACAACTGTATCGAGGGGAGAAGGACAAATGTATTACCTAACCATATTAAAACAAAGGAAGGAATTCAGTATTTGTAGGTACCTCCATATACAAACACAGCTGCCAGCCTCCCACTAACACTCTGGTGTACCTCCCTAACAGAGGTAGACACAACATGCTGTTACAGGGTGTTGTGGCTACTCCCACAATGAGTGCTGCATGCATGCACTAGTTAAAAACTGTTTTACTCCTGTCGCCTCTTTATTTATTTATTATTATTATTTAATGGCCAGATGTGCAGGAACAGGTGATGGAGTTGACCAATCAGAGCTCCTGTTACTGCTCTGCTCATATGCATTTTTTATTTTTTTTTTGTTATCCATCTGCTTGTGTATGAAACAAACGGGCAAAACTAAAAGCTACAATCAGTATCTAAATGTGAATGAATGCATGACACTGTACCTCCCAGGAGTCTTGTCTGTGTGTGTAGATTTGGAGCGCCACATCGCTGGAGTCCATCAGCACCCATAGCCGGTCTTCTGGGTCAAAGGTCATGTCCAGGGGACAGTGGGGCAGGGAGAGCCTGCTGTGTGGCACAAGCTTCTCTTCGCCCTCCTGGTCCAGAGTGAAAAACTGAACCGTGGACACTCTGAGGACACACAGGAAATCACTGGGTTGATCCATCAGTGTTTTAAGAGACCAATTCTGAATGTTGAAGGGGTGGCTTCACTGACTGGCCAGTTTGTGCTGCTCTTTGCTTCCGACCTTCTTTAAGTGTCACCTACATGTACAGTATACTATACAACCTAGGTAGCTCTACAGTGACCTTGTGCCTCTATACATCCAAAAAGAATTTAACGATCTGAAGCAAAAATAGCTTGAAGCCAGCTGACTTGTCACTGTCATGTCAAAGTTAAAAACAGCTTCCTGTGGGGGTTCCTGTTCACAGCAACCCCCAGTTTGAAAACCTCTGACCTAGGCCAATATAAACCACAGCAACAACACTTAAATTAGCAACAAGACCTGTCAGTACAGAGGTCTGACTGAGGTCATTTAGAAACAGCAGGGTATATGTACATCGTGTGACTGTCGGATTGCTGAGTTTTTGTCTTGTTCGACAGCTCCCCTGAATGAACTTTTTGCATGTTTCTCTCTCTCCATCTCTGTCACCCACTGTTTGCACCTGGCTTTAGCCTTTCTCCCTCTGTATGTGCCTGATAAAACACTGCTGCTGATTGGACACCTTCTTTTCCTAGACATTCAATTTCAGACCGTTTGCTCTGCTGCAGTGGTCAGTCTACGCTGATCAGGTGCAGCGGCTATTTGTACACATTTCCATTCAATAACCATTGTTTATGTTGTGTGTTTATGTAGCGCAAAGGAATATTAGCTAATATACAGTACATGGGCTATGGAGGAATGTTTTGTTTGCATCAGGTCGCACATGCACACCTGCCTGCACACGGCGCGGCAATACACAGTCCTGCCAGTTTCATGCTATTCCACTTATCTTATTTAACTTTCCTTTTATCATTTGCACTTCATACACACAGGCAACACACAGGAATCAACAAAGTGTGACAACAATGGCCGAGGCAGACTCCTGTTATATGTTTACACAGAGTGTTCTGAAAACCACTGGCTCAAAGATGAAGTCCTGTCTGGGCCCTCCACCTGCAGGGTCAAATGACTGAATCACACAAACACAGGGAGCTGCACCCACCTTTCACTCTGCACAGCTACATGGCGAGCATCAACAGAGCTGGTGATGCGGCACACAGCTGGCTTCTGGGAAATAAAAGACAGACAGTTTCTTATTGTTCATTTTACAAAAGAGGTGAGGTTGTACTTCCTGTCCATGAACTGGTAATTAATAAGTAAGAGCACCAACTTTTATTTATACAGAGGAATCTCTGCCCTGCTCACAGTGTTTAAGGATCCCTCTAAATATGTAAACGTAGGGCTTGAAAGAGGACGGACACTTTAAAGCTGCATTAATCAACATTTTTATATTAACGGATCAGATGACTATGTATAATGTGAAAGGTGTCACACATAGTGACAAACTCATGGAGAATTATCAACTGACTCTGCAGTTCTTCTCAGCTGTATGCAGGGTTCAAGGGCTTTCAAGGTACCTAAACCAAAACAATCGCATCTAACATGTTACTATAAATGCAATTGCTAAAAATGAAGTTGCTCCTTTATATCAACAGCAATCATCTGAGAGCAGATGGTCGCCCACATGATGCGGAGTGGAACGGAAAGGAAAAACACCCCCTTTTCATTTTGGAGCCCATGCAAATCAATCTAGCTCCGGCCCGGTCCGCATCTGGTGTGAGACACCAGGAGACAACAATTATGACGACGGGATCATTTCCTTTCAAATATTAAACCATTTTTGGTTTACATGAGTGAGTTTGTACGAACCCTGTGTACGGAGCGTTTTAGCATCTTTCAGCTCACCTCCAGCAACAGCCGACAATGAATGACAGTAATCGTGGTTCGTGATCTGTGGTTGCGGGCCACCTGCTGCCCCCGTGTTGCTGCTCGGCAGCCGCTGCTGCTATTGTTGTTATTGGTCTTATTATTAGTATTACTACTACCATATTGCTGGGTCTCTGTAAACATAAAGAGTCGGTCTAGACCTGCTCTTTATGGAAAAGTGCCCTGAGATAACTTTGTAATGATATGGCGCTATATAAATAAAACTGAATTGAATTGAATTAATAATCTCTCACTGCACGGGAAACGATGTGCACACACAACTACGGTAAGCACGGAAGGTCAAAGTTTAACCTGGAAGTCAGTCTGTATACTGTAATACGTCCATCTTATCATTATCAATAGAAATGATGGCCACAAATATGAAAAGAATACCCAAAGTAATAGCATGGAATGATCATTTTAAGGAAGAAAAGCAATATTGTGGCAGTATAGCTGAATGTGAACAGAAAAGTAAAGCAGTGTGATCATGTAAATGCCATCCTGCAGTAATGACAAGCACCAGCTTCCCAAGATGACAAAACACAGTAATGTGAAAAGACCAAACCTCTGTGGTCTGAAGACTTAAATGTCTCTTAAATGAAAGTTCCCATTAATACTAACCCTTCTCTCATACATTTCCTTCTTACAAAGGCCTGTCTCTAAAATGATTTTAATATTCATTTATTTATTTAAAATAAGATTTAGATATAACTGCATGTTGGCATTGGATCTGGAGAGGAAATGAGAGTAAGGAATTATAGAAGATAAAGAAAGAATATTAACCCTTCTAAACAAATCACATTTTCAAATATTTCCTTTATCATTTTGTGGACATTTTATTAAATTTGAACCCTGAATGTGATTTTTCTGCTGTGCAGATGGAGGGATTCCATTTATAAGCTACTGAGAGGCTTAAACAGGGCACAGCTGATGTTTCCATGAATACACTGCTGAAGAATGTCAAAGAGGGAGACCTCCATTCATCTCCTCTGGTCTATATGAGGGTGTACAGTCACTCTGATGACAACTGATCACTTGGGAAGCCAAGTAAAAAGGGGCCCAGAAGAAGAACACTTTACCTCAGGGGGGTTTGAGGTCCTTCTCACCTGGAGGGGATATTTTCACAAATAAGGAATATTTGTTCAATAACAAGTTTATAGCTTTAAAACGGTCTTAAATCTGTTTGGAAGTTGAGGTTACACTATTATTATTCATTTCAGTTTCAAATTGTTTTGTGTTGCATGATGGTCTACATCCTTCTTAAAAAGTATACAATTGTGGTGGAAAGTAACACTGAATAGTTTGATCGTATAATTCTCAGCTTAAAAGATTTTGACCAATAAAAACCTGAAACAGCCTGTGAATTTGTTTAAAGGAATTAAAGGATACTTTTTTATGTCCTAATATAATACTCAGATGCCATTAAATTCAATTCAGTTTTATTTATATAGCGCCATATCATTACAAAGTTATCTCAGGGCACTTTTCCATAAAGAGCAGGTCTAGACCGACTCCTTATGTTGATGTACGTTGAGAGGCTTTGTGGTTGTTATCATCATTCCTCCTCTCCATACTGACCGTGAAGTGATCCCTTTCTAATGAAACTACACTGTAAAAGTCATTGTTTTGTGCAAATATACATTCTTAAATTCAGCTGAAGCTAATGTTGTAGCTAATCTTCTAGCTGTCCACATGGACATAAACACGCAGACAGAGAAGTCCATTTTACTATCCCTCCGCAACAGCTCAGCAAGGAAACACTGTCCATAGAAACACAAGAGAGCAGTTTCATACTGATCAGACTAAAGCTACGTTCAGACTGCAGGCAAAAGTGGCCCAAATCCGATTTTTTCTTTTGCTCACATGTGACTCAGATCTGTTTTTTTTTTTAGAATAGCGTGAACAGCACAAATCACATGGAATCTGATCTTCTCAATTCTAATTTGGGCCACTTTCATATGTTGTCCTAAATCAGATAAAGGGCCGGGGGCCGTATTCATAAAGCTTCCTTGAACAAAGAGCTGCTCCTCGTGACGAAATTCTTAGAAAACTCTAATAATAATGATGTTTTCTAAGAATTTCCCCTTACAGGTAAGACTAGATCCTGGTACAGATAAAAGTTATTCACAAAGCATATTAGCCCTTAAGAGAGCTCCTAAGGTGCAAACTGTTAGGAGTAGGGAGGAGGCCTAAGAGTTTCTTAAGCAGAGGAGAACATGGAGGAAAGACAAAGAAGATGGAGATGTATTCTCCAAACACTGAATGGCAGCTACAGATTTTGTAGGTGATCTCACATCTCCCACCCAACACAATAATGCCAGAAATGAAAGTGATCAAATAGATAAAGTACTAAAATGACCAGCATGGTAAATAAACATAAGCAAATAAATATAACAACTACCAGCATGTGAACAGTCTGTGTTTTCTAACATTGTGTAGACTACTTTTAAAGTATGGCTTACAATATATTCAACAGAGATGTTCAGTACATAAACTAGTATTCATAATTACACCACGTCTTAATAGAGACTAAATTATATGATTAGGCCTATCGATATTTTTTTTTTGGATCAACCAATCACACCTTTTAAGAGAATGTGTCATACCTAGCAACAGGGTCGACCACACCTCCTCACTAAGGTCAAAGTTTCTGTCCCTTCCCTTCTCAGAGTGCTCTGAGAATTTTCCTAAATCAGGACATTTAAATTTAGGACATTTTTAAAGTTAGGAGCTCTCAGAGTATTCTCAGAATGTTTATGAATACGGCCCCAGATTTTTTGCAATGCGACCTCAGTCTGAACAGTCATATTGGAATTCATGTGATTTTTATGTCGACATTCGTCACAATTCTGCACTGGCGGGAGTCACTCTGTGAATACAAACATTAATTAAATTTAAAATTTTTTTAAATGTGTCACTCTTCCTCCTCATCCTTGCTATCATCTGCTCGCGAATTTGCTGGCTTCCACTGCCATCAACTGGCCTCCATGTTTACGCCGGGTGACGCCAGGAGGTGGACGCGCCACAAAGCGCCACGATATGTCAATTCTAGCGCGAGCAGTAGCCTGGCTGTTCAGACCAGAAGCGCATTTCTCCGTGCCGGTCAACAAGCAATTCTGCTCCTCTGCTCTTTTCTGTGGGCTGATCTATTTTGCTGTTTATATTTACAGAGACCCAACAATTCCCACCAAGAGCAGCACTAGGAGACAGTGGCAAGGAAAAATTCCCTTTCATTTCATGGCAATCCATCCAATAGCTGTTGACACATTTCACTCATAACCACACATGTGAACCTCATGGTGGCACTAGAGTAAAAGTCAGAGGATCATCACAGTCATCCTCTGGACACCATGGACATCTGAACCAGATTGCACGTCAATCCATCCAATGGTTGCTGAGATATTTCAGTAAAAGCCAAAAATGTCAACCTCATGGTGGCACCACATGAAAAGTCAAGGGATCACCAAGTCATTAGGACTGTAGCGCGAGTTCATTTGTTTTGCAGTGTTGTAGGGTGAAACACACTGTGGTTACCTTCTGTTTGTCAGCCTCAGAGCTCGGTGTCTCTTCAAGCTCTTTGAGGTCCCAGCTTTGCAGCTTATGGCCGGATTCGTACTCCCACAGCTTAATGGTCCCGTCCTGACAAACACAAACACACTGAAACTCAGCAGTACATTGGTTTTGAATTGTCCCTGATGGAACCTCTGGGTCAGCTTTGATATTATGCTGTCATGTTTCAATGTACGGTAGATCTTTGCTGCATTAAAATACAAACTTTTGATGCAGTAAATGTATTTCTTTCTGGTTTAAGGTTCATGCAAAGTGTCATTTTTAAACTTTGTTTACGTGGCCTTGTTTTCGTAATCCGATTTGAAGAATTTGGTGATATATGTGATTTTCACTCCTACTAACTCTTCCATCTCTCTTCCATCTTTAGTATGTGACAAGATGTGGGAAAACAAAGGGCCAAAAACCAGAGAAATACGGTGTTACCAACACAGCTATATTCTAAATTTCTTTTGTGTAATTGTATGAAGATGTGGAAATTACAAAATCATTTTTCAATACATTAACAGGTCTTAGTAAAAATGCCAAGAAGCTATGAAGCCCCAGAGCAGAGAATAAAAACACGGAGAACACATTCAGAGGCACAGAGAGGACTAATTGCAAACTTCTGCCAACGCAGAATAACTTGCTAATCTTCTCCAAAGTCTGCAGATTCTTTATTGTTTTTTTGGGATTAGATTTAGTGGCCAAGCAGCAGCTACATGCTCTTTTGCAGCTGATTCAGAAATCCTAGCTGTGGAGTCACATCTCCACCCAAATCTTAATTGACTAAAATGGAGAACATGAAGCTCAGAATATTGATAAGTGGCCTGTGTGCATATGTGTGTTAAAGTAATTTTGGAAAACGCACACATACCCCTGATCCAGACAGCAGCCAGTGTGGATGACCTGATGGGACCAGCAGGGCGCTGACAAACCTGAGACACAGCAGGACAAAAAACAGGAACAGTGATAATAAAATCAAACTTTATATCTATATCGTTATGTATTTAACTTACCTTGGAAAACCTCAATGAGCGCGCGCGCTCACACACACACACACACACACACACACACACACACTGTTCTTCACATTCATTTGTGAACTGGAGTCCCGTAGTGAAACTGTTTGTATATACAGTGTTTAATACAGGCATTTGAGGGTGTTTTTCCCCCTTTCAGTTGTTCAGTTACTCACTGTTGATGTCCCAGGCAGAAGGACTGGATATTGTACGGAGACCTGAGGTGGCTCACTCTAATCTTCTCATCACGGTCGGCTGTGATGATGTACTTGTCGTCTGGCGACATGGTCTGAAAGACGGCAGAAGGGGGCAATCATTCAACTCAACAGACACACATTCTGAGAACATGGTGCACTAGTAAGTGCCCACAGTGAGACCAAGTTCATGAGAGGATAAGTATGTCCTGAGTACAGCAGTACTCTTGCCAGGTTCAGAAAAAAACAAACCAATCCAGCAGTTGACTGGACTGATCACTCACACACTTAACACAGCCCTAATGCAAGATGGAAAGCAATGGATTGACAATGATTATTGATCAAATATTGAATTTAAAACATTGATTATCTGGGCATACTGGGCAATATGGATGCACATCTTTCAGTAATTAGCCAAAGCTAACTGTATATTATTGCGAGGACTGGACAAATTACCAGGCAGCAGAGCTAAAGCTCAGTGTTATATTTTATTACTTTCTACATTATATATATTCTACATTGTCTTATTTATTTTTATGTTAATATTTACTTCTTAACATTCAATAGAAAATATTCTATTCAATAAATATAGTTTGTTTATACCTCATTCTGCCTTTCATTCTGTATAGGTCTACTTATTCTTAGACCGACAGATGGAGCAAACTGTTTTAAAGGAGGGAGGATTGTAGTGGGAGCACTGGGGTGTCAGGTGGGACTGTGTGGCAATGGCAAATGGGGGCCACTTAGCAAAATTTTGCTTAGGGACCCAGGGAGGTCAGGGCCCCTCTGCTGAGGGAGGACGCAAAACTTCTGAAACACCAATAAAGTGGACCTTGTGATCAAAAATCAATGTGACTTTTTAAATTTGAATGTGAATCTTTAAACATTTGCACATAATCACACATATTGTTATAAATTCTCCAGACTACAGTTGGCATAGTTTTGTTTGCTCAGCGTTGATGACGGTGTTCCTTACTACAGCTAGCAACATGGAAAGGTGGCCCATCTTCAGCTCGCCCTC
This sequence comes from Maccullochella peelii, assembly GCA_002120245.1. NCBI lineage: Eukaryota > Metazoa > Chordata > Actinopteri > Centrarchiformes > Percichthyidae > Maccullochella > Maccullochella peelii. The sequence goes on from LKNJ01006908.1 coordinate 9,830, forward strand.
CCTCTGCGGCTCCACCACTGAGAAGCAGTACACGTCTCCTGATTTGTCAGCCACCAGCAGCTTGTCTTCTGCCTGGCTGAACTGCAGGGAGGTGCACCTCCTCACCACCCACCTGTGTAACACACACACACACACACACACACACACACACAGCTATTATTAACACATCTGTCAGTGCACACCTTACATCATTATCTGTACAATACATGAAGCTGCTGTGGCTGGAGGACAGAGTTTAAGTTGTACCTGATGCTGATGCACTGCCATGATGGCTCACAGTGAAACAGGACCAGTCTCTTGTTGTCATCAGTCAGTGCCACCAGCTTTCCAGATGGAGACACGGTGAAGGCAAGGACTTTGTCACTTCCTGTTTCCTCTGAGGCACCGCCATCACTGACGGACGACAGAGGAGACAAGTTATAGCTGTTAAAATTACAATTTGTATTCACTGTATATTCATATTTCCATGTTTTAGATCTGTTCTCATTACCCTACTTTAGCAGAAAACTATGGATTTATCTGAATTTGTTGTTTTAAACAAAACAAAAAATTTTGTATGCGGCATTCCATCAGAAATCAATCATTTTGACCTCACCCCTTTCGATTTAAACACATTTTTTCCTACATGTTAACCTATATGAGAGTGTTATGCATGATTTCAATACTTTTGGTCCAAAATTCAAAAATATGAGAATTAGGTGATTTTTGGGGGGTAAAAAATGCAAAACTCTGTTAATTATGACTTCATTCATCAGAGGTTGCCTCAATTGCAAAACATACCGACTTTGTTTTTACCTGTTATCATCCTTCGTATTCTTTGGCTTCTTCTCAGCAGTGCTGCAGTCAAACACAAACGGTTCTCTGCAATAAAGTACAGAAGAGCTCATATATTCCATTTGGATAGGTTCTTGCATGGTGCCAGTTTCATAATGACTTTCCATTTTTAACCATCCATCTAGTTTGGTATGAGCTCAGTTCATTCACCTGTAGCTTTCAATAATATGAAGAAAAAAAACACTTACTCCCATTGAGTCCCTGTTGATGTAGATTTGAGTTCCTGGTTTGTATGGCTTGAAACAAATCATCTTTCCTTCACTCACCATAGGTGGAAAGTAAGCAACTATGATTACTGTTATTAATGTGACTGCACTGCTTTTCATGTACCAATTCAATCTGAAATGTTACTTCCATTAAGTAGATGATTAAGGAACTATTGTACTCAGGTGTTGTAAGAATGGGCAGTTTTCCACCCAGGTGGGCTACTTTTGTTTTTAATTAGGTGGACAAAAATTGTTTCAGATGGGTTGTGATTTTCCACCTATGAGAAGTTAGGCTATATTCCAAAAAAATGGGCTACTTTTATGACAACTGGGTAAATTCTAGTCTCTGATTGGACTACTTTTTGTTAGCCAAATCTGGCAACTCTGATTGTACTTAATCTCTTTTTAAAATGGCAAAAATTATAGTTCAGATGTTATGGCCCAATTGTGGCAATATTGTAATTCAGTTTTCTATAAACTTTTTTTCTCTCAGAAGTACAGCTGAAGCGATTTGTCAATTAATCAATAAGTCGAACAACACAAAATTGATCAGCAACAATTTTTATACTTTTAAGTCATTCAGTGAGCAAAAATGTCAAGCATTCTCTGGTTCCAGCTTCACAACTGTAAGGATTTGCTGTGTTTTATTTCAGTTTCAAGTAAACAAAATATCTTAGGCATCTGAACTGTCGGTTGGGCAAAATGGGACATCTAAAGAGCAATCATTAGCTCAGGGAAATTGTGATGGGCGTCTTTTGACATTTTATAGACTAAATGATTAACTGATTGATCAAAATAACAACAGCTCTACTCAGAAGGAAATCTGAAAGCCTTCTGGTGCAGACCTCAAGACTTTTTTGGTACTGACTGAAATGTGTCTGTATCACAGTGTACTCAAGCAGACAATTTGTGATTTAAGTCAAGTCAGTTTTATACTGTATTTATTTAGACATCGTTCTTGTACAGCTACTTGTGTAGACAACACTTACAACACCATGGTACGTCTAAAAGGGTTTGTAAAACTAAACTTTCTCTATCTAAGCAGTCTTCAGAAGTGCTACACTAGCTTTCTACCCAAGTAATCTTTCTTGTACTTGAATGATACTGAAATCCAATCACAGTACTTTTGTAGGCGGATGATATTTGTAGGACCACTGATTTGTAGTACTCTTTCCACCCCTTCTAACTAACTCATTTTGTGGATGAAGACAGCATCAAACATGAGATGATGATGATGATGATGCTGCTGCTGCTGAAATGACAGACAAACTGTGCCAAACACAGATGCCTCAACATCTTCTTACGCGTTTCCAAACGTATGTGCAATTTCCTTAACTTATAAAAACCTAGAAATTAACTTAGACATGCGTCCATGCTTTCTCGGTCTTTCCAAACATGTGTAGGATGGCGAATGACTGCCAGCTAGCTAATACTGCTAGCCAGCAAATATAACCTGGCCCTTCGGCACATTATTCAAAAACAACGAAACGTTTAAAGTGATTCAAACCTGGCCTGTTTGGTGTGAACTGCTACGAGTTTCTTGTCGCAGGTGAAAATAAACCACTCTCCACAGAAGCCGACCGCAGTCATGACTGTTGTGTGCGTATCGTGCAACCCCACGCGGAGAGCCGTGTTTTGTCGCGCGCAAATGACGTCACCGACTACACAACACACCCTCCTCGTGAAAGCACAGAATGTACACAAGAGAGCTTCCAACGTTCCTCTAGGTGGTGAAGACAGGGGGTTTCCCATATAAAACACATACGTCTGGCTTTCTAAACAATAATATCAAATGAAGAAAAGAACGAATATTAACCACATATAAGATTCACACAAACTGTAAAAAAAAACAGACAAATTAATAACGGACAACAACATGCAGGGCTTATGTCTGAAAGGGGGCGGTCACTGACACATCCAAGTGTTACGTAAAAAGTGATAAACTCGGACTGAGCCGTGTCCATGCTGCTTCTGGAGCACTGGCCAGCAGAAAAGAAGCATATCATAACCTTATCCATCAAAAGGTGACAGCCATTATCCACGTGTATTTAATAACAGTTACTTACACTGCAGGCTTCTTTTTGTCTCACTGGGACAAGGTTAGAGAGTTTATCGCAGCTGGGGTTTTTTAAATTGTGGTTCGGTTTTCTTGCACGATGCTAATATAACTAACTACAGGTTGAAGATATTTTGACGTCGTTGTTACTATTGTATTGATTTAACGTGTATTTATTTATGCACAGCACAGGCACCCTGTACAGAAATATGGCGGCTTCCCTGCTGAGGATAGGACGACTGGGCTGTGGCAAGGTAATTTCAAGCGTTAACAACATAAATGTATTGTTTTATTTTCGTGCCATTATTGGAAATAATCGGGTCAGTAAATTCTGATGGTTTGGACAACGTTATTAGTTGTTCGTCTGTGTTGTCTTCACTTTAACCTCATGGCTACAGTTAACCTGTTATTCAGTCTCTGAAGCTAGCAATAACTCAGCTTCATGCAAGTTATTTAAATGAACGTTTTTTAATGAAAACATGAATTGGTGAAACTGAACTATGAAACTTGAAGCACAAACTTGAGCCAGTTATTGCAGGCTGTTAGCTAACTGCTCAATGGAACAGGCTTAAACCAGACACAGGCCTGGCAACTGAACTGCTAAGGAATTTGACTGACACTCGGTCAGTGTTAACATGGGAGATGTGGTTCATTTTCATATGAAGCTAGGTTGTATGACCATGGGCATGTTTGTGCAAGGTTAGTGAACCTTCACCAGTATAGAGTCAGGGATTACACTGGAAATTGTCAAACCTATGGTACTGGACATGTTTACTTGGAAGAGTCAATTTTGTGTCATACACCCCTCTGACATACCAGTGGGACAGTCAATACTCATGCTGTGCAGTCAGACAATTGTCAAAACCCACAGAACTTCATTTTAAATTCTAGTGGAGATCCCCAGTTCAAAAGATAGAAAATTGGTCGAATCTTGGGGAAGTGTTGATAAATTATGCACAAGACATCTAGAATGTATTTCAAATTTGCTGTAATGGTGCAGCCACAAAAACATAGTTTTGGGTTTGGATTTTTCATTCAGTGTAAGCATCATATACTGTAGTGTCAATTAAGAGCTGGAACAATCTGATATATGATACTGTAAGATAGTGTGGAATAAGATATTTTCTTCAATCTTAAAACTACTTAAGGGGAAACAAAGGGGGCAAAACTAAATGTTATGGTCTATTAAACCTCACCAGTACAGTATGGTGTCAGTGACTTCACTGAAGTCTGTTCTAGTGTAACCTAGTATGGAGTCATAGAAGTGCCATAAAAAAGAATAGATCTGGGAAAGAATAAGACAAAAAATGTGGAAATATCAAGTGAAATAAAAGAATAAATAAATGTGGAAATATCAAGTGAAATAAATAAAAGAATAAATAAATGTGGAAATATCAAGTGAAATAAATAAAAGAATAAATAAATGTGGATATATAAAGACAAATAATTATTTTTCCTTTTGATTTGGTTAATGGACTTTGACTTATATAGCGCTTTTCAACCGTCAAAACGGTTCCCAAAGCGCTGTAACAGTAATCTAAGCTCTAACAGTAGTCTAATTCACCCATTCTCACACACACCCCAATGGGGACACAGCTGCCATGCTGGCCTCCACCAGGAGCAACTTAGGATTTAGTGTCTTGCCCAAGGACACTTCGACATGTGGACAGGAGGAGCCGGGATCGAACCACCAACTCTGGGGTTAATGGACAACTGCACTACCCTCTGTGCCACAGCTGCCTCTAATTCCTT
>LKNJ01006909.1:0-18578 GCA_002120245.1 Maccullochella peelii
CATTAACACAGATGACAGATGACTGCCTTAAATATATTGACAATAATAACTTAGTGGGAGTAGTGATGTTAGATTTTAGTTCAGCCTTTGACGTATTGGACCATAAATTGTTGTAAGATAAACTAAATGTTACAAATTTGCACCTCACACTATATGCTGGTTTAATAGTTATTTGGCTAATAGAAAACAGTATGTATTTTATAATGGTAGTTTTTCAAATGTGAAAGAATTACAATGTGGCGTACCACAAGGAAGCTGCTTGGGACCATTACTATTCTCTGTTTTCACCAATGATCTTCCTCTTGTTCTAAATCAAGCAAGAGCAGTTATATATGCAGATGATACAACAATATACTTACCAGCCGCATCAATTGGTGAACTGTCTAGTACCTTGGATAGGGAATTACAATCAGTTGTAATGTGGGCATGGAGTAACAAGTTAGTTCTTAATCTATCAAAAACAAAAAGTATTGTATTTGGATCACATCTTAGACTTAACAATAAGCCACAGTTTGTCTGTACATGGAGTGCCTGTGGAACAGGTAGAGGAAGCTAAACTACTTGGAGTATTATCAGACAATAGACTGAAGTGGTCACAGCAGATTGAAAAAACTGTCGCAGTAATGGGGAGAGGTCTGGCAGTTATTAAGAGATGTGCTAAATTTTTATCACAACAATGCATCTCTCACATTGTTCAAACATTAGTTCTTGCTCATTTGGATTACTATCCAATAGTGTGGTCAAGTGCGTCAAATAAAAACCTGGAAAAACTACAGCTAGTCCAGAATAGAGCAGCACGACTTGCTCTGAATTTTAACAGAAGAGCTAACATCATTAGAATGCAGAAAACTTTAGGTTGGTCATTGGTGAGGGACAGGACAGTTATTTCTATGCTCGGTTTCATAAGAAGTATCTCATTGTCTAAAATCCCGAATATTTTGTACCATCAATTGTCATTTAGTAGTAATAGCCATAGTTTTAATACTAGGCACGCATCAAGATCAATTAAAGACTAAAGATTAAATTCTGCTTAAAGAAGTTTTACCCTTAGTTAGCACTTTTATACTAGATATGATTAATCTGTCCTTGTTAAAAAGCTATGTGCCACAGTCCTTTAAAGTAGCTGTAATTAAACCTCTTCTTAAAAAGCCCACTCTTGATCCAGGGGTGTTATCAAACTATAGACCTCTATCTACCCCTCCCTTTCTCTCTAAGATCCTGGTGAAAGTTACAAACAACCATCTAATTGCATCAGATAAAGGACTTGTCTCTGTACTTGTCCTGTTAGATCTTAGTGCCGCATTCGATACCATTGACCATCACATTCTATTACCGAGACTAGAACATTTAATTGGCATTAAAGGCATCGCACTAAGCTGGTTTAAGTCCTATTTATCAGATCAATATCAGTTTGTACATGTTAACAATGAATCCTCTATGCACACCAAAGTTAGNGTGTCTCTTAGACCCCGTCCCAACTAGGCTGCTTGAAGTTTTACTCTTAGAACTTCTTTACTAGATATGATCAATCTGTCTTACTTAAAAGGCGTTGTGCCAGTCCTTTAAAGTAGCTGTAGTTAAACTTCTTAAAAGCCCACTCTTGGTCCAGGGGTTTTATCAAACTATAGACCTATATCTAACCCTCCCTTTCTCTCTAAGATCCTTGAGAAAGCCGTCGCCAATCAGTTGTGTGACTTTCTACACAACAATAAGTCATTTGAGGATTTTCAGTCAGGATTTAGAGTGCCTCATAGCACAGAGACAGCACTGGTAAAAGTTACAAACAACCTTCTTATTGCATCAGACAAAGGATGTGTCTCTGTACTTGTCCTGTTAGATCTTACTGCTGCATTTGATACCATTGGCCATCACATTCTATTAGAGACTAAAACATTTAATTGGCATTAAAGGCACCGCACTAAGCTGGTTTAAGTCCTATTTATCAGATGGATATCAGTTTGTACATGTTAACGATGAATCCTCTATGCACACCAAAGTTAGTCACGGAGTTCAACAAGGTTCTGTGCTTGGACCAATTCTATTCACCTTATATATGCTTCCTTTAGGCAACATTAATAGGAAGCACTCCATAAACTTTCATTGTTATGCAGATGACACCCAATTATATTTATCAATCAAACCAATCAATTAGTTAAACTTTAAGCACGCCTCAAGGACATAAAAACCTGGATGACCTGCAACTTTCTGATGCTAAACTCAAACAAAACTGAAGTTATTGTACTTGGTCCCGAACAGCTCCAAAACACATTATCTAAAGACATAGTTACTCTAGATGGCTTTGCCCTGGCCTCCAGCACCATTGTAAGGAACCTCGGAGTAATCTTTGATCAGGATTTGTCCTCCAACTCCCACATAAAACAAACTTCAAGGACTGCCTTTTTTCACCTACGTAACATTGCAAAAATCAGGCACATCCTGTCTCAAAAAGATGCAGAAAAACTAGTCCATGCATTTGTTACGTCTAGACTGGATTATTGCAACTCCCTATTATCAGGCTGCCCCAATAAGTCCCTTAAGACTCTCCAGTTGATCCAGAATGCTGCGGCACGTTTATTGACAAGAACCAGGAAAAGGGATCATATTTCGCCCATATTAGCTTCTCTGCAATGGCTCCCCGTAAAATCCAGAATAGAATTTAAAATCCTTCTCCTCACCTACAAAGCCCTTATTGGTCAGGCACCTTCATATCTTAAAGAGCTCATAGTACCCTATTACCCCACTCTATTGCTTTCTCCGAGTATTTTCTGCCTCCGGAGCTGCGGCGTCTCAACCTGTGGTTGCAGAGCCGCAGGGTATGGACCGGTAGTTGCAGTGCTACGGCGTCTGGATCTGGGGTTGCGGAGCTACGGCGCTGTGATCTGTGGTTGCGGAGCCTGGATCTGTGATGCGGGCCATCTGCTGCCCCCGTGCTGCTGCTGTTGCTGTCTATGGACTTATTATTAGTATTNAGTATGGTAGAGACTAGTCTCAAAAGATCTGAAACTTGCCAGGGTCATTCCTTTGTATAAGAAAAGGAGCAAATTGGAAGGGAAGGGAAATTATTGAAAAGTTTCCATTTTGGGAGTCATATCAAAAATCTTGGAGAAAATAATACAAATTAATACAAGCTACATTTGCAAAACTAATTTGTTGTATGAAATGCAATCTGGTTTTAGAGAGTCACACTCAGCAGATACATATTTATATTTAGATCTAGATATTTATATCTGGATCGGTGGTTGCAGAGCTGCAGAGTCATGATCTGTGGTTGTGGAGCTGCGGAGTCTGGATCTGTGGTTGTGGGCCACCTGCTGCCCTCGTGTTTTTGCTCGGCAGCCACTGCTGCTACTGTTATTATTGGTCTTATTATTAGTATTACTACTACTATATTGCTATTAGTATTATTTGTATTAACATTAATACCATTACCACTATTGTTACTTTATATTTGTATGTAGAACTGAACTGTGCTGTACTACTGTATGTTTGCTTTCCTCCTGCTCTCTCTCTCTCTCTCTCTCTCTCTCTCTCTCCCTCCTCTCTCTCTCAACCCAACCGGTCGAGGTGACTCTCGAGGCACCGCACACCGCACACCCAGAGCCTGGTTCTGGTGCTGGTTCTGCCTGTTGAAAGGGAGTTTTTCCTTGCCACTGTCGCCTAGTGCTGCTCTTGGTGGGAATTGTTGGGTCTCTGTACACATAAGGAGTTGGTCTAGACCTGCTCTTTATGACAAAGTGCCCTGAGAGAACTTTGTTATGATATGGCGCTATATAAATAAAACTGAATTGAATTGAATAAAAAAAAACTATATTAAATAATATTTATCAGATATCTTGCGTTGCTACCAGAAGGGGAATGCCACGCTGATGTAGCCAGGAGTCACAGGAGCAGGACCCAAACGCAGACTGCAGAGACTCAAAGCAAGTTCTGAGAATTTAATGAAAACTTACTAAATTAACAGGCAGGCAGACAAACAATTAAGAACTACAGGTACGTCAAATTGTAGACACAGGAAAACAGGAACATAAACCATGATGCGCGGAAGCACTGAACACACAACACATGACATGCACAATGAACTGACAGAGGACCAAGCGAAAACACAGGAATATATAGGGGAAAGACTAACGAGGAAACCAAACACAGGTGAGTAACTGAACACAGGTGAAAACACTCAAGGGAAGAAACACGAGGGCAGGAAGACACTGGAAACATGAGACAAGACCAAAACTTCACCAAAAAAGGAACCAAAAGTCCACGTCATGACAGGGAATGCTGCACCGAAGCGAGCATGTTTTGACTCATGATGGACTCCTGATTATAGCACCCTTGCATATAGCAATTGTCATTTGGCAAATTAAACACAGAGGTTTGGTATGAGGTGGCAAAATAAAGGCAAATTCATCTGTCCATTTTTCATTGAATATCCTGTTTTCATTGTCAACCTTTTAACGTTTGCTGTCCTCACTCATCTTTACCAAGAGGCAAATCCAGTCGCAGCACCGCATGGGCGAAGTTCGCCCTCACGACTTTCTGCCAGACAAACAGCCAAACTTCTTCACGTGCCCCGCGCAGGTCAGGTGTACACCAGTGTCACCACTTGCACTGCACCGGTCACTGATAGGCTAATATGTAACTTTAACACGTGGCAACAATAAGTTACAAACACAAAATTCATGTCAGGTCCCAATCTCTCAAGAGGTCACATAGGTCATGCACTTGCCCTTTGATGACATCACTGCAGTCATGCTGAGCTTTTTGATCCAAGTTTGTGTGGTGTGGATGAAAATCTATAGCATATGGAGCAGTAAACAGCCTGCTAAAATATTATGTCACATTTATTTTCAGTGTTGTTTATCAGTGATAAATGACTGCAGGCATTAATGAGGATGTTTCTTGTTTCATAATTTTCCTTGTAGACACAATGATGCGATTTTGTTGATTGAATGACTGTTTTGGTATTTGTCTCACGTATTCTTAAAACTATGTCTCTAAAATCAGAATAATTGAGAAAAACTGTAGTAAAGTGGCAAATACAAGTGTAGTGTGCAAATACAATGACAACCTATCATGATATAAGTCTTTAAATCAACAAAACTATATTATAGGACCAATGAAANTTTCAGAATGTCAGCTTTATTTATGTATAATTAATTAATAGAAATATTCATTGTAATTAAATTTAAAATGTTATGCATGTGAATAATTCTTTAATTTACCAAAATTTTATCATGCTTCAAATCCACAACAAAGTGTTCTATTTGGAGGGAATATATTTCTCTAGGGGAGCTTCCCTGATTTTGATATGACATGCTGTGATTTAATCCAGAAGCTCATAGCTCTGTGATTTTGCTCCCTGTGAGATTACCTAGTGTTTTTGCTGCACATAATATAGGTTGTTGTGTTTCCCAATATTTTCATCAGCTGATTGTACAATCTGAGTCCTGTGTGACAAAGACGTAGAACATATTTTGCTAACCTGGTAGATGCCACTCTTTAACACCAACATTCAGACATATGATGAAGGAAAACTAATATTTCAAGAAAAAGGACATTCTTTTCTAATGGGCTGTTTTAGTGTCAGCTACAGGTCCACTTTCTGTCTTGGTTAGTCTGCCTTAACTGATTTTATGTATAGTGTGATTTAACACTATCACCATACCCGGCCCCTTCTTAATGTAAAAACACAATAGGCACTCAAAAAGAGCTATTTGGGAAGTTTGCAACTGTCCTTTCTTAGATGATTCGATGAGCCCACTTGCGATGAAGGGGATTTTCCTGTAAAAGACCTTTGTCTATTACAGAACCACCACCTATAATTTGTCACTGGCTAAACTACCATCTATAAGGATGAGATCAGTTAAAGAGGAGCAGGACAAATATGTTATTACCCACCCTTTTAAATTAAGGACAACAAACCAAATGATAAGGTTCTCTTCTAGCTGTAACATTTAGGTTATACAAGGTCCCCCTTCACAAACAAACAAGCATGTGGATGCAACAAGGGGGCACAGAACAACAGGTACAGTCTCAAGACAGCACATCTGTGGAGATTTGCAGCATGGGACACTTGTACTTGCTATTCCACACCTTTTTAACAACATGCTACAGGCTGAACTAATAGCTCTTGCTAACATAAGAGGAAAACCAGGGAAAACCTCTAGCTAGTAACAGGAAAAACGCTAACCTGGACTACACCAAAAAGCTGATATGGCTGTTGTCATGAATGAGTTTAAAATGAATGATCTAAAGATGCTCAAACAACCACAACAGACTCTTGTCCAAGCATGATTCAAAACACACCCTGAGACCAGGGAAAGCTTTTTCTCCTGACTCAAGGTATGAAGTTATTAAGGGCTAATACAAAATTAGATGTAATCCGCAGGATAAACGTAGTCCTGTTTAAAATTCATACTCCTTCACCGAATAGGCCATAATAATGACATATAACTAGACAGTAAAATGTTAAAATAACAGAAAATAAAAAAAATAAGCTCACTGCTGTGATATAATTTTCATGATTAAAACCCAGATACATGTAATAAAGTATATATATTTTCTGAAGTTCTTGATAAGTGTTAAGTGTGTAATATTAGTGCATGGAGCCAAGTAACTGACGATTTACAGGTAAAACATTCATTTATTCAAATTATTACATTTGTGTCACAGGGGGATGTTTAAAGGTTAAAAACAATTTAGTTAAATGATGCATTTTTGAAAGACATCAAGAAAGTCTTTGTAACTTTGTATGTCCCTTTTCAGTGTGGGTTCACCACAGACAGTTCCATGGAGGTCCCCTCTTTGATAGGTACACGTCAGCAATGGTTGCAAGTCCCGTCTTGGCAATTTGAAAAGAATATAATTTAATGTAATATTAAAAATAAAATTTGCATTTATATTATGAAACAAGACCATTTTCATTTTTTTTTTAAACGATAGTGGTTCACACTTCGTCAGTGTAGTCCACTGTTGGTCATGTAGGAATGTATGTGTGTGTGTTAAGAGGACTTGTTGGCAGAGTTTTTGACTGGTTGACAGTAAAGTTGTCAGACTGTACTGTGGTTGTATTTAGAGTCCTGTTTTTAGTTGCCATGCCCAACCCGGCACCCCTCCCAGAGCTGGTTCTAATTCTGACCCCCGCCAGCTGTCACTTCACATCCACCTTCAGAGCTCTTCTGCCTTTCAACCTCAAAAACCTCATTGTTTTTCACACAGTCATACTTTCATGTGTGTGCCCATCTATTTGCTCAGGCATCAGTGAAACAGCAGATCTGACAGCACAGTTTAAATGCCATCCTTTGCTCTCTACACTCCATCCATGCCCTTTCTCTGTCAGCCACAGCCTCTGTGTTTCTAGAACCACCAAAAAAGAAATATGACATTTGTGTGTGTTTTGAGTTTTGTTTCCCGTACTGAACCCGGGGGAGGACTAGAAAGCAGCTTCTGTTTAGTCATTTGAACTTTGGAAACAATATCTCAGACACTGCTGTTAAGTTTTCATTAAACTTAATTAAACCAGGAGCAGCTCATTTTTTCCTCATGTAATTACAACAACAATGTCAAACATAAAACATGATCAATAAATAGGAGCACATAACCAAGAATTTTGAGTGGTGACCAATGGCGAGGCGGATTGTGGCAGCATTGCACAATTTAGGGAATTCAAAACTTAATAATGTAAATGAACATTGTTTAATGTTTCATACACTTTAGGTGGCTTTTGATGACTGTTGTAGCTGCTCGATGTCAAAAATTTTACATTGTGATTATGACTTCATAAAATGTGCTTAGCTAATTTGTCCACAAGTTGTCTCCAAAACATTTAACACCCAATAAGATGTGATGTGTATCTGGATATGTTAACTGGATAATGACATCTGATCACAGGCCTTAACACCTAGTACTGTATCAATATGATTCTGACCGCATTGTGATCTCAGTACGCAAATGAGGTAGGCGTAGCTAGCAGATGGTGCACAAACAGTGCATCTCAGGCACTGTTCATTTTGTCAACAAAATCTATGATGAAAAATATTCATTAACATCCTTGTTTTTTACAAAGAAAACAAGACTAAAACTAAATAAAAGTATGTAGTATGTAAAAACAAACTCTGCACATAGCATACATCATTCTGCACATAATAGAAAAACACATTTTTGACCGGAAAGGGACTTTAACAAACAAGTGCATTCAGTCAAGGTAAGTTGTCAAAATGAGAAACGAATCAACAAAGTAAGTTTAAAATAGGTTAATTCATTTAATTGTACTTCAAAAGTAAGCTGATCCCTTTGTTAGCTCAGTGTTAAGGACTGATCGGTTTTTGTCAGATAACATCTTTGCAGCCCGGTAGCCAACACTGTTTGGAGCGGTACCGGGCTGTGGCCCGGCTATTCAGAATCAATGCTCTAGATGTCCTCTCAAGCTAAACCCAGACAGTGAACAGTATTTTAGTTAAGAAATGAGTAATCTCTGTAAACAGATCTCTGCATATGAATGCAGAATCTGTAGTCAAGGGACAAGATTTTGGTGTCTGAAGCGTTCTGGTTTTTGTTTGTAGTTCGTTTGTAGTCCATGTAGTATTGACCAATCACGTTTGAGCGGGCTTTGGTTGCATGCAGGTAAACAGTCTGTGTGGGAAGCAAAAGAGGTGGAATGCATTGGCTGAAATGCAATCTCAGAACCCATCGGCTATCATCTGACAATGATTTACTGTAGCTTTTTATCAATCTCAGAACCCTAGAGATTAGCTTTTAAAAAAATGATCTGCTTTCAAATCGTCGTCAGACGCTGATGGGTTCTGAGATTGCTAAATGGACTGTAAACAATGACTGGCACACGGAAGAGGAAGTCTTGGCCCGGATATGAATGTACTGTAACTTCATATGCATTTACTGTAGTTGGTTAATGCAATACCTTATTTCACTTAGCTAGGGTTAAGTGAGTTGGGATCGAGAGGCGGTGGCGTCAGGCGGACAGCCTTAAGGCACGTTGGGTTGTGTGTGTGTGTGTGTATGGGGGGGGGGCACCATGACACACTGAACGCACCATGACATACTGAAAGGCAGCCCCTTCAAGCCCCCGCATAATGAAGCAGAACTGCATACAGAAATGTAAAAAGACAAAGAAATGTAAAGGGAAAACAATACAGGAGTAAATACAGAAATAAATACGTTTGGGGAAATAAATGGGAGTGGGTGCAAAGGGAATGTAATACAGAAATAAATACAGAAATATCAATTTATGTCACATTTTATCAATAAAATTAATGCCTACATTTATTTTTTATATTATTTTTGATGCAATGATATGGCATATTTATTGAGTAATTTATTCATATATTTTTGATTATGGCAGTTTTGGTCCTCCATAGACTAACAAAAAAATATATAATTACTAAAATTTGACTAAATACATTGACTAATATACATTTTCATCAAAATATTAAGACTAAAACTAACAATCTGGTGCGAAAATGAACACTGATCTTAGGTCAAGGGAAGCGAATAATTTATGTAATAGATTATGATTTCTATAAAGTTGTAACATTTGAGCATAGAAATGTTTAGAATATGTGTCAGATCTTCGTACAATTACAAAAAAATACACTAAATACAATTCAGTTGCACACCTCTTAAATTCCAGAAGAGGACAGGCATGACTCATCAGCCAGCACCACACACTTCTTCTGTTTAACCAGCACAGAAACATGGTTCAACACAGGAAAAATCCACGGTAGCAAAAGTAAGCAAAGTAAAATAAGCCAATGGTTAACAACAGCTGCCAGAGTTTTTGAAAAGCCATCTAAATTGTAGTAGTGATGAATTAATCAGTGCCAGCGGTGTGTGAGTGATGATAGGATGTGGGGGATGGGTCAGGCAGAACCGTGGGCTCCTCCACACTCCATCACTGAAGCATTTGATAGGCTGACTAAGTCTACAGCTGTTGAATTTTAAACTGTAATGAATCACGGTGGCTCTAATATAACTTATCTTACTCAATATCATCCTTCACCTCACTTGAGCTGCACTTGCTACTGTAGTGACACTAATAGATGCAAATATATGACTATTTATAGACAATAACAGAGGAAAGTTTGGAACTTGACATAGGACTTTTAAATGAGGGCTGGGACTGAAGTCTTGCACCATGCCTCTGTTTTGCCTGTTCTAGTCTAGTCTAGTTGACCTCTACCCTGGTGGACCCACAGTGAGACCATTATTACACATGCATGTTACACAGCAGAGCTTTGTTCAAAGAACTGTATTTTAAATGCTAGTGGAGAAACCAAAGTTTCTGATGATACACAGTATGTCTGATAAGTGTGAAAAATGTAGTAGAATTTTTACGTTTAATGAAAATGTTTTCTTTGAATAATTTTCTTAATATATGTGATATAGCTTTAATAACCACAAGCAAATACAGAATATATGTATGACATATCTTTTTCTTAACCTTGAAGCTCTGTAAGTCACTATGTGTAGAATGGTTATGTGACTTTAGCATCTTTCTGTTACGGTGAAGGCAGCAGGAAGTGGACCCAAGTGCAGACAGAGTGAAAGGCACAGGATTTATTCCAAACTTAACACTGATACAACAAAACTAGCAGGTCAAAACGGAACACCGAGCAAAACCAAAAACCCTCGGCACACAGAACACACGTAACATAGGATAATGACACGACAGGGAACAAACGGAGAACACAGGCATATATAGGGGAAGAGCTAATCAGGAAATCAAGCACAGGTGAGTAACTAAACAGGTGAAAACACTCAGGGCTGACAGAAGGTGGCACACAAGACAAAACTACCAAAATAAAAGCACCCAAGGCCAAACCATGACACTTTCCCAGACCTCTGTAGCCCGCTGCTCATCTCTGCTGCAGGCTAGAGGCTCCAGGCTACATTAGCCGCTACTAGCATGACACACCTGAATCTCAGACCAAGGAAGTTTTGACAAGGAAGAAGAATGTGTTCAATAAGAAAGACGATATCTCTGCATCAGTTTTGAGATTTAAAAAATTGTCCATTGTGAGTCATAAAAGTGCAGTGCTAAATCAGTAGAGTACTCTTTTAAAGCTGCATTGAGTGATTTTTTTTGGACCAGTTACAGGGCAGAAGACCTTCACAACAAATTGAAAAACCTCAGGCTCTGACATATTATCACTTTCAATAGCGATATCGTTGATACAGCTAATGTGGTAGCAAACAGTGGCATATTTACACACAACAGATACATAGCAGACGGAGCAGCATTAGCATTCATTTGAAGTTGAAGCATTCATTTTTGGCCACTTGAATGTGATTTTGAATGAAAGGGCGAAACAGAGCAGAGCACAACAAAAGACCCACGCATATTACTTTCTATGTAAAACCACGCACCACACACCGGGACTACTCCCCAGATTGGCATATCTTTTCCACTGTACCTTGAATTCTGTCTGTGTGGTAATGTGACATCCTTTTAGCTCTGGTTCCACCAACCCCTGAGAAAAATATACGTCTCTTTTGTTGCTAAATGTTTCATTTTCTTCACTAACTAGATAGACTGTATACAATGTGCTGTAAAACTAACAAGTGAGCTTTAACAGGCTAAAAAGCTCAGCAGACCTGCAAGGTTGGTGATAATTCTCGTCACTACAAGCAACATCTTTCACATTACAAGTGGTCATTTCATTCATTAATATAGAATATACTGATTAGTGGAGCTTAAAGTCAAGCTATGTATTGATGTATATAAACATGACATATCAGGTAACCAGGGAAGTTTAAATTAAACGTATCATTGCTAACCAAATATGATTCCAAACGAAAATAGGAGTGTATACAAAATTGGGTCTAAGGACAGAGGGTGTCGTATGCTGTACAGATTGTAAAGCCCCTTGAGGCAAATTTGTGAATTGTGATATTGGGCTATATAAATAAGATTGACTTGACTTGACTGTATGGAGATTTTGGACTTGATGGTGAGCAGAATAAATTACATCATTTATGGGCTGATGATGTGCTGCTGCCTTGTTTTCAGGCAGCCTCCTCTGCCGCCAGCCAGAGAATATCCATAACTACAATTCATACAGCCGCCACACCTACGTCTCTTCTCTCAGCATCAAAGCAAACAGGTTCTTTTCAAGTGCGTGAAGTAACATTATATCTTTGATAACTCTCTCTGGCTTCAATATGCGATAAGGCAGCAACAGCAGAGACAGCGAGAGGAGGGACTAAACACACACACATACACACTATACTGTTGACAGTATAATACTGTAAGTTTTTCTGCAGGGGGCACTGTTGTCTCACCTAATAACTGAGCTAAAGTCAGACACACAGAGGTTCACACACACACACACACACACACGCACACACACACACACCAAAGCAGGAAGCCGACAGTGTAATGTGGCGTGGGCAGCAAACATAGTCCTTTCATTATGTCAAAATTCTCGAAGTGGGAACTGTAGATCAAAGTCAGAGGATTCAAACTTTCATAAGAAATGTGTTTATGTCATTTGGAGAAATGAAAAATAAGAAAAATAAGTAACCCTTTCAGTTTCAAACAACCTAAATGCCACAATCTAAAGGGGAAATGGCGTACAGATGGCAATAAAAAAGGATATTTGTGCATCTCTTAATTGGCGACAATAGCCATCATATTTTTGGAAAAATACGGAGCTGTTTGGTTGTGGGAAAAAAGGAGTGATAAAAGGTAAAAAAACAAAAACAGAACAACAAAAAACTGTGGTGCTGGAAGGAGGCAGCTGACGAGTTAGCCCAGCAGAAAAGCAGAAGCTAAATGTAAAAACCTTAATTGTATTTCTCCACCAGATGGATTGACAGCATCCTGCTGCAGGAAATTACTGGCACTGCATGCATGCATGCACCCACCCACACCCACACACACACACACCCACACCCAGAGACCAGAAGTGAGGTGTCAGATGAAGCCTGGTGGGAAAGCTGGGTGGCGTAATGTCAGCATGGCCCAGGGTGGCATTAGATCACTGGTGTGCCCTCTGACCACCCGAGTGTGCTGCACCTGGAGTCAGACCCATAATTCTCACTGCTATACTCTGTGTAGGACCGAGACTACAGAAAGTTAGCTCTACATGTAGTGAGAAATGAACTGAGTGTGACTGAAGCCAAATAGCTTTCAACATACAGTAGATTCAGCTATAATCAATATTTTTATAATAACAATGCATCAATGACAATGTGAAAACAGTGGTAGTGATGAACCTACAGAGAATTATCAGCTGAATCTGCAGCTCCCCTCAGCTTTACAGAGTTTTATAGTGAGTTTCAGATCGTTTATCTGTCCGGCTACTTTACTGTTTTGGTTCACTCTCAGCGCTCTCACAGCATTGTTTTCAGCAGCAGCAGGCAGCTGTTTTCAACAAAAAGGCTCTAAAAACCCATTGTACACTACCTGCTCAGCAGCAAACAGCAGACAGTTAGAGACTAGGTGGTGAACAAAGCAGAAAATTTAGCAGCTAAAGAGACAGATGTTTTTCTCAGGAGTTGGTAGAGACCGAAAACAGAGCTAAAAGAGGGAGAATATTCGACTTACACTGCAAGGTGGACACAAATACAACTCCAAATGACTGGTCATTTTTTTCCGTAATTGCTGGATGTGTAAATATATAACAACCTTGCTATATTAACTTAAAGAATAGTGATAGGTCAGTGTTGTATACAACTTGTTTCCAAGTGGCCAAAGAAATCAGTTTTTGCAGGTTTAAGCTTTGAGTTATATGCTGACATCAGCAACATGCTCACAATGACAATGCTAACATGCAGATTTTTAGCAGGTATAATGTAGACCACCTACCCATCAAATATCATGACCAATCAGTGTCCAACTGTTGTCCAGAGGTTTTACTAAAAAAGTGTCATGGTTTCGCTAGATGAAAAGTCAGGGATTAGTTAGGGATCACTAAAGTCAGTAGGATTCATCCTCTGGGGACCATGAATGTGTGTACAAAATTGCATTACAATCTATCATGTAATTCAACTGACCAATCAGATAGCAGACTGACATTACCATTCATACCTTTCATTCACTACTGCCCAGTAGCACTCACCCCCACCATAATGAAGTGCTTTGAGCAGTTAGTCAAAATCTTCATCACCTCCTCCCTCCCTGACTCACTAAACCCACTTCAATTTGCATACAGACCAAATAGATCAACTGACGATGCCATCACCTTAGCCCTCCACACTGCCCTCTCCCACCTGGACCAGAGGAACACATGTGAGAATGCTCTTCATTGAATTTAGTTCAGCATTTAACACTATTGTATCCTGCAAGCTCGTCACCAAGCTCAGAGATCTGGGACTCAACAACGCCCTCTGTGATTGGATCCCAGATAGGAAGCACCATATCCTTCACCCTGACTCTCAACACGCTCAGCCCTCTCCTGTACTTCCTGTTCATGCACGACTGCTTGACCACACACAGTCATTGGCCTGATCCCCGGCGACGATGAGGCAGCCAACAGAGAGGAGGTCAGAGCCCTGACATCACGGTGCCAAGACAACAACCTCCAACATCAGCAAAACAGAGGAGCTGATCGTGGACTACAGGAAGCGACAGAGAGAAGGACACGTCCCCATCACCATCAACGGGACTACGTGGAGAGAGTGAGCAGCTTCAGGTTTCTTGGGGTTCAGCGAGAACCTGATCTGGACTCACCACACCAACACCATCACAAAAACAGAAAGACAAAGGCTCTTCTTCCTCTGCAGGCTGAGGAGCTCCAGGATACTCTGAAACTTATACAGGTGCACCATTGAGAGTATCCTGAATGGCTGCAACACCGCCTGGTATGGCAGCTGCACTGCGCTCAACCGTAATGCTCTACAGAGGGTGGTGAAAACTGCACAGCACATCACCAGGATGGAGCTGCCATCCATGGAGGACCTCTACACATGGTGCAGGAAGAAGGCCAACAGGATCATCAAAGACCACAACCACCACATTATTCATGCTTTAGTTGCCAGGAGTGGATATTGTGGGAAAAACAAATGAAATATGTTAACAGTGAACAGTTTGCATTTATAGGAGCCATGGAGGTCTCTCTCTCTCTCACACACACACACACACACACAGAGCCAGTTCTCCTTCCTTCCTGTTTTTTTTTTTTAAACACAGCTATTGACTAAGGAGAGCTGCTGATGAAAGACAGCAGCATTGACCTTCAGACATTGTGACTAGCTGCATGATCCTCACACCCCTCCACCTCCTCACTCTCTGTCTCAGGACCAAACCTTTAGACCAGACAGGAGACCAGGCTCTACAGCCTAAAATAGGCCTTACATCACATGGTAATATCCACTGCTCTGCAAGAATCTAATCATCTCAGGCCAGTCACTGGAAGGCAGACGTGAAGAAGTAAGCAAGTAAGTAACTTATAAAGCACCTTTTGAAACACAAGGTTACAAGGTGCTGTACAATAACAGATTAAGAAAACGAAAGAAGAAATAGCGATACAATTGAACATAAAAATAGAGATAAATATAAAATTACAAACCATAAAATATATATATATATATATAAAGACATGATATAAAAGAAAACCGTGATTAAAATATTAAAACTGCACTGAACGTAGGCACGCATTACAACACAGTGTTTGCAATAGAAGTCAGTTTTTAACTTCTTAAAACTGTCCACTGACTCGCCATTTTTTATTACCAACGGGAATCGGTTCCAGAGAGTAGGGGCTACCACTGCAAAAGCTCGGCCCCCCTTAGTCTGTAATCTAGTTTTAGAGACAGCCAAGAGGCTTAGGTCAGAAGACCTGAGAGATCTCACTGATCTCACTTTGGCAAGGGAACACATATAGAGTGGGGCCTGCCCATGCAATGCTTTGTAGGTGATTAAAATAATTTTAAAATCAATTGGTAACAAATGCAGTGAAGCCAACACTGGTGTGATGTGTGCTCTTCATTGTGTCTTAGTTAAAAGTGTAGTTGCCGCAATTTGCACCAACTAGAGCCGAGACAAGGAGGAGCCATTCAGGGTAGTAAATAGTTCATTACAGTAATCAAGACGGGAGGAGACAAAGGCATGGATAACGGTTTCTAGATCTGGAAAAGGCAGAACAGACTTGATTTTGGCAATGTTTCTCAGTTGAAAGAAACAAGATTAGACCACTTTGACATGTAAATCAAAATTCATGTATTGGTCAACGTAAACTCCCAGGTTTTTAGAGTATTGCTTAACATTTGCTGGTAGAGGACCGATACAATTCAGAATGTTAGCAGATATGCTCTCAGGGCCAATACTAATGACTTCAGTTTTGTCAGGGTTTAGTTGGAGGAAGTTATGACATCCAGTACTTGATAGCTGTTAAGTGGTCTTACAAGGTAGAGAGCTTGCAAAGGTCATTCGGTTTTAATGAGAAGTACAGCTGTGTATCGTCCGCATAGCAATAATAAGAGGTACATTCAAAGCCACTAATTAGGACACCAAGGGGAAGCATGTACAGGGAGAAAAGAGTAGGACCAAGGATTGAACCCTGGGGCACACCACATGTCAACTGAGCAGATAAGACATAGTCATCAATTGCTGTAACAAGCTAGAGACTGTTAGTAATGTAACAAGTTTAGAAACTGTTAACATCAAATGTACCCTAGGTTCAGATTCCCGGCCACACCAACAAGGACACAAATATATGTATAAAATAATTTTTATTACTGAATTCTTTAAAACACATGTGCATTCATAAATAAATCCCCTTTTAAAACCATAAAAATAAACAGTATCCAGAGAAGGGCTATTTACACAAGGAACAATGGATTTTTGGGATACCAAGTAGTTCAGTCCAGTCCAGTCTTAAGGTACTCCCAATTTCCCTTGAACACCACCAGAGGGAGCCTGCTTCAGCAGGGCTCTCAATGAGGTCGCCACAAGTCAGTCCGATCACGGATTCTTTCACGCCGGGTACTCCACGTAGCCGGTCCGTCGCTACCAGGAGAAAACAATTAAGTCAGCAGGTTAAAAAACCACTTTAATGCAACCACTTCCCTTAACTTAGAGGACAGCAAGCGTTGACACAGCAGATGTCTGGAGGACAGCTTCACCATGGCAAGGGGGAGGGCCCAGTCTATAGTGATGCCAAGAATGGAGAAGATCCAGTCCGTGGCGAGACAAGACGACAGTGGTTTCCGCAGCTCCCAGGTTTCTCTGCCTTTCTCTCAGAACGTGCCGTCAGGTGTCTCCTTCTCGAGACACACCGCCAGGTCCGTATATCATCTGTGTGACGGTCTCCTCCTGTGTCACTGCGCTGTGTGTATCCCTTGCGTTCCCATCCTGCGTGTGACTGTCCTCTGGTAAGAAATCTGGCGTCTTACTTATTGGGAGTCGCCTCTCCCACTGGCAAATGAGATTGTTAGTATAATAGAGTTCAGCTGGTACGTTAATTAGCAATAGGATTCAGCAGGTACATTGATAGTAACATGTGACTTTGTTTTGACAGCTCAAGAAAGGTAAACACATTCCTGTGACACAGCAAACAGTTCAATCATTTGTCCATTGCTCCCACAGCGCACGGCAAATATAAAAAAAGATCACACCATTAAATTATACAAAGTTCACAACACAAGGTTTACCAAATCACCCTGCTCACAAATTGCGCTGTCAATCACACTACTTAAATGGCATACATCCTGTGACATTGCCACAGCAAAACTCCTATCTGACAAATATGAGACAAACCAGTCCAGGGCAGACCCAGTTACGCCCATCCATTTCTGAAGCCTACCCAAGAGAATAGAGTGGTCAGTGGTGTCAAAAGCCGCATTTAGGTAAAGCAGCAACAAGACAGAACACTCCCTAGCATCAGCATACATTAAAATGTCATTTGAAACCCTGAGAAGAGCAGTTTCTGTACTGTGCTTTGAACGAAAACGAGACTGGAATTTATCAAAGATATTATTGTTGTCCAGGGCATGTTGCTTACTTAATTACTTTTTACTTTGGGTTGAGAGAGAGGAGAGGGAGAGAGAGAGAGCAGGAGGAAAGCGAACATACAGTAGTACAACACAGTTCAGTTCTACATACAGATGTAAAGTAACAGTAGTGGTAATGGTATTAATGTTAATACAAATAATACTAATGGCAATATAGTAATAGTAATAGTAATAATAAGACCAATAATAACAATAGCAGCAGCGGCTGCCGAGCAGCAACACGGGGGCAGCAGGTGCCCCGCAACCACAGATCCAGACTCCGCAGCTCCGCAACCACAGATCACGACCCTGCAGCTCTGCAACCACAGATCCATACTCCGCAGCTCCGCAACCACAGATCCAGACTCCGCAGCTCCGGAGGCAGAAACACTCGGAGAAAGCAACAGAAGGAGAGAGAGAAAAAGGAGAGAAAGCAACAGAAGGAGAGAGAGAGGGAGGGAGAGGAGAGAAAGGGAAGCAGTTGAGTTTGTAGCAAGCATTAATGGGATGAGAGTGCGTACAGATGGAGAGGGAGAGGAGGAGAGAGGAACTCAGTGCATCATAGGAAGTCTCCCGACAGTCTAGGCCTATAGCAGCATAACTAAGGGATGGCTCAGGGCTCACCTGAGTCA
>LKNJ01006910.1:6124-20789 GCA_002120245.1 Maccullochella peelii
GTATTCATTTACATTTAGTTAAATTTGTTTGCACGGATCGCCTGTTACGCACGGATCAGGTTACTTTTGCTTTTGGGGTTTTGAGACTATATTCTCGCTGTTCCAGCTACACAGTCGTAAATGCATGCTGCTTTTAGGTGCTGGTGGTTTAATTTCACAGTGGGAAAGATGTTTTTCTAAATCGTCACCCCTCGATTGGAGCACCTACATGTACCAACCATAGACTCTATACAGTAACCTATAAATGTAAATATATGGTTTAAATAAGCTACTGCTAAGTGGTAGAGTTGTTCTTCTGCTGGGAAAACAGCCAGTCCAGGCAAAAAGCGGATGACGGCTGGACTGGCTTAGAGCTGTATGTCCATTTACTGCATGATGACAATATTAATTATTTTCATTTTTATCTTGTGTGACAGTGAAAATGCGATGTCACGTCAACAACCCATTTACAGTTATTTCTCCTAGCTCTTCTTTATATAATTAAATTCACTGAGCTTTGAGCAGTTAGCTAATTTGGTAAAAATCCCTCAGATGACTACTGAAACATATAAAACTCCCTGCTTATCCATGTTTATTTATATCTATCTATCTAATATAGCTGTCTGATCTGTATAAAAATCTGAAAGCACTTGTCTCCCTCCCTGGCACACAGCTGTGACTGACCACAGAGCAGTTTGATGGAACAGCATGATGAAGGAAACCTAATCCTTGTGTGATGATGACATTTGTTTTCTGCCCAGTGTGTGCTTGGCTTGTAACCTGCTAGTAATGCACAAAAGAAATGTGTGTGTGTGTGTGTGTGTGTGTGTGTGACATTACCTTGGTCAACGTCCTAGGTATGTGATAGAACGTATGAACACCGAGGAGCCCGGCCGACTCGTCTCCTCTGAGGATCTGGGAGGAAGGCCAAATGAACAGCAGGATCCACAAATCAAAGAAGTGGTGGAACAGCTTCTCAAAATTGCAGATGAGATGAACAGGAACGCTGAACTCCAACGGTAAGATGTGCATCTGCATCACGTACAAAATTGGTTGGTTATTGCTTAACCCATTTGCACTTTCACTGGTCAACAATGGTCACAGTGCTTGGATGTCAGATGGGCAGATTGCAGTCTCTTCTGACTGGCTAGGTCCCAGTTTTGACTGCAAATGATGTGAAACAGATGTTTTAGATAAACCCTTGTTTGCTGGACTGAGGAATGTCCTTTGTTCACACTAACACTGAATTGCAGATCCATCCAGAAGTGCGTTTCCATCCAGTGGTTTGCTTCCTTTATCAATCAGACCTACAGTCACCACAGATCCAGTATTTAAAAGTAAATGGTGAAAATCCAAATGTGATTAGATTACCCCTGAGCTGAATCTTGGTCTTGTGTATCCTCCTTCATGCCTCCTCCAGGCAGCTCCCTCCTCCCAACAGAAATAAGGGAGTTGATTCATCATGACACACCTGATGGATCTCCAGGGCCCCTGAGAATTAGGGATATGCCGGTATCAAATTGTCATGCTCCGGTTATTGTGGCCAAGCAAACTATCATAGCAAATAATAACATCACAATATTCCAAAATTCATCACTGAAATATTCCTATTTGAGGGGAAATATAGTAAAATGACCCCATGTTTACCCTGGATTACTCTGCAAAAGAAGTAAAACATGTAAAACACCATAAAATTTAAATGCCATCTAAAAACCATGGTAGTTATGGTAACGATGGAAATAGAAATGACTGGCGGTGTTGACACATTTTTCAGAGAAATCGGATGAAAACATGGTTCCATTTGAATCTGTCTGTGTCTTCCCGTCAGACTGATCAATCAGGTTCAGGGCAACTGTGCTCAGGACATCTTCATGAAGGTGGCCAGGAACATCTTTGCTGATGGCATCAACTGGGGTCGAGTGGTGGCTCTCTTCCATCTGGCCTACAAACTCATACACAAGGTAACGCACAGAAACGGCGATATACTGCTCCGCCCTAGTGCCACTTCTTCTACACAGAAATCTGTCTTCAGTAGCTGACAACCTCTCTTTTGGTTTCATGTTAAAGGCGCTGACCACCAACCATCTAGAGAACATCAGAACCATCATCAGCTGGGTTCTGGAGGTCATCAGGGAGCAGCTCTACTGCTGGCTCCAACAGCAGGGAGGCTGGGTGAGTAATGCATTGTCCGTAAGGATCAGGCAAACGTGTGCTACATTCATTTGAAATGTTGCTTTATGGCCTGATGTGTGGACCAGTCAGGAGGATCCAAAGCTCTAAATCTTGTTCCCTTGGTCTCTGTAGGCGGGGGTGATCCATGGCATTTCTCGGTGGAGGACAGTAGCCATAGTAGCATCAGTAGTACTGGTGGCAACCTTTGTTTACTACAGGAAGATGCGCTGAGAGCATCAGAGCTCACAACCAGGGCTGCAGTTCCACCTCCTGGATAAACGCAGCTTACAAAGACGGTTTCTGGACATTAATGACAACCACTCCTCCACCTCCACCTCCTCTCTTCTCAGGTATCCAAGAACAAAAAATCCTTCACCAGCAACTGTTTACTACCTTCCAGGGAACTACAAGAGCTGCTGCTACACTCCCTCTGGCAGCCTTGTTGTGCAGCAGAGGTTGTCAGCAGATGATGGTGTTTAGGAAAATGGTACATAGCTGTAGATGTCTTCAAACCAAAACCAGATGCCCAACCCTACCTCAACAAAGTCCCTGACAGGACATAAAAACACCTGAAAGTTCGATGACGACGACAACACGTTCTGCATCTGAAGTCAGCCAATCAAATTCACCAAATTACTGAGGCGAGTGTGCTGTACCTTCATCATGTCATCTTGTGCAGGGAATTTTAATAGTGTAGCGTTTCGGCCAGGAGGCAGCCATGTTGGCTCCTGAGTTAATCAGGCCGGAGCCTTTTTTAGACACCATGACTTTATGAATGTCCTGGTTTTCCCAACTAGGCAAGCGCTCTACACTGTCTTGAATCAAACTCATGTGAACCACTTTTTCTGGACTCAATCTCAGGTTCAGGTAGATAACCAACATAGTCACAGGTGCTTTTACAGATCAGATACAAATGTTCAGACATGGGAGAGTGAGCTGGTTTAAGAGGAATATAAATTCCCACTCAAAAGTTTTTTGCTTTTAACAATATCCTTAATATCCCTCCAAATGAAAACACAGGAATGTCCTGCTGGCTACCGTAACGAGACCATGGTTTATATTATGGCCATCAGCGCTTCATTGTTGCATTAAATCTTTTTCACAGCAGACATTTTGGCATGTCATGGCACGGAAGCACTGGTGTCATTCCTAACTTTAACAATGGCTGCAGTTCATCCTGACTTGGCCCTGAATCTGAAAGTGAGCTAATTGAAAGTGCTCATTGAATTAACAGATTTCTACAAAGCGTAATCTTAAACTTCAGCCGTTTTAAATTTATTGGATGTTTCTTACTGAAACACTTGTTGCTGTTGACTTACCTCCTTATGCTTTTATGTATACAGTCCTGTATCTTTTTGACTTTTTTAGAACAATATTTTTGTACTGATAATTCAACCTGAGAGTTTCATGTCCACCGGACGTCCTCCCAACACACAGCTCTAAAGATGTGTTTACAGAGGGGTCGGTCTATTATCTAAGTAACTGTGTGTGGTCAGCTGACCATCACTGTACTGTGAACACGCCTGAATTGCACACTGGTTCAGATCCTGTTTGTCCTCAATAACAAAATGTGAAGATATTCTTGAAAAGGTGGCGGACCATGCTGTAGTGTGGACAAGAAAATGCTAAAAACAACACTGACGGGGGATTTACAGACAGGGTTGTGTAATTCTGTACCAGCAGTGATCTGTTGCCTATGATGATGCACTTCTTTTTGTTGTTCGACAGCTGAAAGAGAAGCAAGAAGATACTCTTTTCTGTCTTCCGTTTCCATTTGTCTTCCACTGGGAATGGTACTAATTTAGAGAACAATCTGAACTTGTGTTTTCAAATGTACCCACATCGTTTTAGCCTGAGCAGCCTCAGACTGAGCTGGTTAACTGTGTCACATACGAGATGTAGCTCACCCAACATCTCAGTTGAGTTTTCTTTTTCCAGCTTGGTTGTATGTGCAGTGTTTCAACTTAATTTTCACACACACACTTCAACAGATTTCATGACCTGTAAAACATCTGCAATAAAAGCTATTTACAGTATATCCATATAGTTTTTAAATTTGTAATCTCTATGTAGATTCTAAAGGATTGTTCTCTAAAGTTCTCTGGGAAAACTGGCTTTTAGATAAAAAGTAATTATTGCTTACAAGTGCTTTCTGTGTGTAAGGGTCTGATGATTTGATGGATGGTTTATATGGGAACAGTGGCTAAAAACAGACCGGCTCTGTTAGCATTTAGTGCTACATGAGGTGTTGTCAAGTATTTTTGCTACCAAATTGATTGTGCACTTTTAAAGGGATATCACACTATTTATCTGCTGTTTTATGGTGTTTTTTTAGAAAATGTGACGATTATTTTATTGTTCGAAAAATGACCTGATTGGACTCCATTCCTGTGAATAAATGTAAAATGTGTTCTGCCACTCATCGCTCGCTGTGTGAATGTTCTGAGTCATCCAGGTCATGGGATATCTGTTCGCTGGATGAACTAAAATTAGATTTAGTTACCAACATGGCAGTCATGTTAATGGAGGTGTGAATTTGGGAAACCTTCCTGTTGATCAAGGTATTTCTTCAAATACAGTCTGTTTTCTGTTAGAATGAAGCCCTGACATGAGGGGTCTTTGCCCTCATATCCCACTTTTCAGTGTGGAGAAAGCTTTGAAACAGCATTTAGGCCTTCATGTTGGGAAATAACACTTTCAGAAAATAAAATAAAATATGAAAAATCCAGATAATCCATTTGTTTTGTGTCTGGTCTAATCTAAATGTCCTGGGAATTCCTTTTAAAAGTATCTCATATTCATAACTGTAAATAATTATTTATTATTATTGATCACAAATTACAATTTGCACATGCTACCAATGCATTGTTTTGTTTTTAATAAAGGCCTACTGGAACATTGCAAATGTATTGCTATATCTTAATGCAAATTAAGTGTATTTCTTTGTCTCTTTCTGTCAGTTGTTTGTATTTTGGGGTGTAATTATTGTTGCAGCCTCTAGGGGTCGCCAGTGGGGCTTTTAAGGGAGACTTCCATCATTACAATAATTTCCACCCACGGGGCTGAAAGCTCTGGGTCATTAGTAAGGGAACCTTTGAGCTCAGATTCTCTTTGCCATTTCCTTGAAATGATTGTACCTAAACAAATCAGCTCGATACATGAAGTTCTGTCTCATGCTGCATAGGAATTTGTTTAGGCCTGACATTTATGTGAATCGGGGCGTCTCTGTGACAGTAAGACTGCGACCCTGAACTGTAACGTCCCAGCTGGGGACTCTCTACTGTTTACAATAAAGGCTGAAAAATGACCAAAAGTATGTTTTAAAAAAAACAACAAACCAATGAAACAAATGCATATGATGTGAAATACATGTTTGTGGATTCTATAGTAAACAATAATATGCAGTGACCTTGCTTGGAATGCTTTATTATGATATCTTGAACATTTTCTATCAAATTAAACATCAAACAATGCAAACAGTTGCTTTACATGTAACAGGAAACACCTCACACAGTAAATGCAGAGTAAAGCATATTAGGTATTCACATTCAAACTGCTGGAGATTTAAATAGCCAAATAAATACAACAACAAGAAGACAATATCTTTTGTCAGGTGTGGACAAGTAGTAGTCTTTTTAACTCACTTTCCTACTGCAGTTCATTCGACCAACATCCTGATCCTCATCTGCAGGTAGCAAAGTCTTGTTCCTCTTCCTCACTTCACTGAGGAAGAGATTCTTGTCTGAGATACGCTTGTTGTCTCTTCTAAGCAGAAAGACTTTGTATAAGATGGCAAACAATCCTAACGAGCAGAATGTCGGATCACGTTGTGGTGCTCCTGCATGAGGCACCGCGCAGTGTGACTAATAATGTCATTCTTTTCCTTTTTCCAGTTTCTGGAGGTGCTGCTCTTGGTTCATCTGCTGCATGGTTAGGGCTCATGTCACTTTCTCTTTATTCCAAACAAACCACAATGTCAACACCCCCCACTGTAGGCCATTAGGATTTTTTTTCGGGGAGGAAGAGCGAGCACACTCCGGGTGTTTGTTCAGTAAATATAGTAAACGGTTATTACTGAAACTGACAGGGTGGAACATTATCCTCAGCACAGGTGTCCTTCTCCTCTCTGTAGGACACTGCACTGACAGTGCTGACAGGATGTCGCAGCAACCAGTCTGGGTGCAGGCTGGCTACAACATGCAGGGAGGAGTACACGGTGCCAGGCCTCAGACTAAGCAGGACACCCCAGGACACATCCATTTACAGGTGTCTCAGAGCTGCTGTCTCATCTCTTGTGGAAGCTTGGACTGTGAATGATCTGAGCGAGCTTTCCAAACGAGTCCATCGTGTCCACAGGTTCTTCTGTAAGGGCTGTGCTCTGCCCCGGCTGGTCATGGATGTCCAGTCCAGGGGACGAGGCCCGATCCAGGGTGCTGATCCTGGGGAGGAACTGGGCCAGAGCCGGGACGCCTCGGTCTCGACCCTGCAGCCTCTGACGGTGGTTTCCCAGACTGAGCAGGGCTCCGTGTCTGTCAGAAACGTACATGTTGTAGCCGTCCGGCAGGATCTGCTCTCTGAAAGTGCAGTCGTCTCTGCTGTAGGTGTGCTGAAACCATGAGAGACGTTCACATGTAAAAGTGTTCAGGTTCTACAGATACTGAGCTTTGAAATAACTCAGTTAGGAACCTTCCTAAGCAAAGAAGACTGTTCCACTACGGCCCCTGTGTCTGAGGCTATTCCTCTCTGGGAATACATGGGATTAATCATGTGAGCACTTAAGAGCTGCTCTTATAGGTTACTGCTACACTTCACTGTAAGTCGCTTGATAAATGTGTCTCATCAGGGGGTTAATAGGGTTCCAGCAGCTCATTTTTGCCCCAGGGCCCTGTAGCAGGTTAATTCAGCCATGGTCTTTGTAACAGCAAAACTATTCACTTTCAGGTGTTGCTGGAATTTTTACTATTATAATTTTTACATTTTTCATCTTGCAATGGCAATTTTTCAGTTTTCTTTCCTCTCACTCGTATTAATACATTATATTATTAATATATGAATCTATGAGTGACGCTGTTTCTATTCACTGGTATCCATACGTATTAGAAAGTAGCTCAGACAGCAACATGAATCCTAAATCATAATGTTTCTCGAGCATTGCATGAATGGTGGTTTTAGATAAAAGGCCCCGTTTATCAAAAAAACACACATAAATTGTGCTGCAAGTTCTTCGACAGCTGTTTACTCTGGTCAAAGAGAGCCAGCCAGAGGCCAAGGTTGTTGTTGCTGCTGCTGGATCTTTTCATTCAGTTTTTCACTTTGCAAACACATCCTAACCTGCACCACACCGACCAAAGGTTGATGAACCGGCTGTCTGTTTGAATGAATGCCTCACTGGCCTGCACTGTTTTCTGAACATGGAAGCTGGTTAACGACACATGAAAAGCAGCAGGAGACCTCAGGTCAACAGTGCCTACACAAATGTTTCTGGAGGATCCTTTGTTCTGAACAAAACTGACTGTAAATCCGTTTTGGAGAAGCATTGTTTTATTTATCTGCATTGCTAAGTTTTGAAAAGGTGCAATTTATCAGACGATCACCGTTGTTTTACACTTACTGTTTGTAACAATAGTTAATAGCGAGTAGCCGCGGCCACGCAACCAGCCTCTTCTGTTGAGCTGGTGACATTTAACCTGGACGGGTCTAGGGGCTTATGGGAAATGCCGCTAATAAACATCTAACATCCTTATCTAGACATATGAAGTGAACCGCATGACACACGTTATGTTCCAAGGGTGGATTTGTAGTTATTTGCGTTATTACAAATGTCAGTGTGATTTTGAATGAAGTTCTAGTTTCACTTTGGCCCTCAGAGGCCCTGCTATCTGTAGTGAAACAACAATGTGCAACAACAATGCCAAAGTAAGCTGCTGCTGCGGTAAATAACTGCAGTGCACAGACCATGCAGTCACAGGCACAGACACAATAAGTACCCAACCCATTTATTTGGCTCAGCAAGGCCAGAGATGCTGTCTAACTAGCCAGAAAGAGCTAGTGATAACAGCAGCAGCTGGGTAATTCAGAATGAGCTCTGCAGTTCCCTGGGGAAAAGACACTCATGAAAAGTAAATGTCTCTTCTTCTGTGGTTGCCCTGGCTAACAGGAGCGCGAGGCGGTTGCTGAATCTACTGAGAGGCTGGGGAAATGTGATTGGCTGAAAGGTAAGGCGGTGGGGATTGGTGGCAACTGTGTCATGAAAAGTGACATATTGAAATAAAAGTGTAACAGTGAATAATGACACTATCTTTTAAGCTGAACTCCAATGAAACTATGAAAGTAGGGATGTTGAAGTCACATTAATCAGTCATTAAATATCAAGTTATTCAGTCATTTTACTGTGTTTACTCACATGGTTCATTATTTCATATCATTTGTTTTATATTGGCCATTTTGGTGTTCCATGTGTTCCGTCTACAGTCTGAGATTTGATTAATTTGATCTGTTTTGTTTTCTCTGAAATAAAACATGATATTTTTTGCCTTACATGTTGGGCCCCTTAGATTGAACACGTGTGTTCAATCTAAGTTAAATAATGCTGAAAACATTCAGTTTTAGCTGAATATGTTGGATTTTTTTGCAGTTGCAAAATGTTAGGCACAGATTCTAATTCTAATATTAGGATTGTACACAGTAGATAATATTAACAATTTGATTAATATCAAGCCAAATTAGGTAAAATGATCTTTTACCTCGCTTGTGATTGCCCTGACACGTGACTTTTCATAAATAAATTACTATTAATTAGCCTACTTTTCGCTTAATAATAACTTTTGCAACGTTAAACTTCATGTCATTAAGAAACAACAGATGCTGTCACCTCCTTACCGATGAGTACAGTCTTCCATCGCCTTCCATGCAGAGAAACCGTGCGGTTGCTACACCTCGGATGACAACACAGCCTGGATCCACGGGACGGATCTCCAGCAGGCCTGCGGTTCAAATGTTCATCAGAATGAAAAATCTCCCCGAGCCTCCTGCAGTCACAGTCACAGTTTTTAAAATGCTTGACTTACTGTATAGAGTCTGGTCCGCGGAGCCGTGGATCTGTCCATCCCCACTGATCAGCAGGTGCAGTCCAGGTCTGGCGGCGTACAGGTGCCTGAGCCGGACCACCTGGCCCCAGCCGTGGGCGATGTGGGGCCCCTGGTCCGATAGGGGCATGCAAACAACTCCAACAGCAAAAAACATACAGGCAACGGATACAGTGAGCACGAGCAGGAGCATGATTCGTCAAATCCTGTGTGAGCTCTCCGTTGCTGCTTCCTCCAGTTGGCAGTGTGAAGTAAAGTTGCCGCATCCTAACCCAGCCTTTTTAAATGTGGCCCTTATCAGCTGCAGATAAACCTCTTTCCCAAACCCAGTTCTCAGAAGCAGACCACAACACACCCCTGCACGACGTCCAACTGAATCAGAGCTCTGCTCTGGCCCCAGACGATCCATGACGCGAGCCCCTGTCACGTCTGTGGACTTCATTCAAAACTTTCACAATTCATCGTGCTGTCAAATATTTTATGAAATACGACTCATGGCATGAAATGAAATGAAAGTGGCAGGAAATTCGGCATGTATAACCACTTTACATTATTACTCTTAATAACTTCATCCGGGTATTGATCTTAATTGATTAGAATAACTGCCTGGGAAATAATGCGCATGCTCAAAGTACCAGAAGACAGGAATGATTCAGTGAAGGTCATAACCAGGTGTATTGTTACTTTTTTTGTGGGTAAGCAAGGAAACATAGTCTGGCATAAAGTCTCAATGCAGGACGCAACTGGTATGGGGGCCTCAGTAGGCCACATCTCCATGGAGTGTCCACCTCTCCCTCTGGCATACCAGGGCATACACACCACATACAGTGTATAGGCCTAGTCCTCCATAGGTCACCTATGAATCAGTATAAAAACAGGCACAAATACATGCCAATATTTTGTAGGAATTATACCCATTACAACTACTGTACCATTACTATTAAGCTACTGTTTATAATAATGAAAGGAGGTCCGTCAGCATTGTAGCAGTACTTGAGTATTTCCATTTGATGCCACTTTGTTCTTCTGCTCCGCTACGATTCAGAGGGGAATATTGTTTATTTTACATAAAAAACCCTATGAGCTCATAAAATATGTTATGAGCAATAATAGATCAGCTCCACCTCGACCAACTACGATAGTAAAACGGATATAACAATATTTACATACTTTTACTGCAGTAACATTTTCAATGCAGGACTTTTACTTGTAATGGATTTATACACTGTGGTTTTGCTAATTTTACTTAAATAAAGGATCTGAATACTTCCTCCAGCACTGTAGTAGTAGTAGTAGTATTTAATACACAAGCTGACACAATGTGCTTTACCCAGTCATTGTACATTGTAATGAAGGTCATCTTCATTACGTCTCCTGCTGTTAAAGTCCAGCCGCTACACTGCCATCCTTAACAAACATGAATAGATTAATGTGAGAGTAACATTAATTAAACAATGCAGTAGTAGTAGGCTAGCAGTACAAATAGTAGTAATAGCTGTAGTAGTAGTAGAATTAATAGAGGTAGCAGTAGTAGTAGTAATAGTAGTAGGCCTAGTATTGTTTTTGTTGTTGTAAGTAACCTTGGCTCATGCCTATAGACTGCATGTGTCTTATACCGATGGTCACGTTGCAAAATTATGTTACATAAAGTGCTACCAAATGTACTCTGTCAAATTGCACATTTTTTATTTGTGGATAGGGTAAAGTCTACAGATTGGTCTGAATCCAAGCGCAGCTTTGAGACTGGGTCAGTCCACACTGAAACAACAGACTTCTTTCCGCTCTTATCACGTTCTGGCCTGTGCTTCCGCTGCTCGGCCTTGAATTTACAGACAGGTTAAACTGTAATGGACAGCAAACATCAGCGTTCACCAAAATGCACTCCGGCACCTGCATTTCAAAATCTTATCTTCTACTAAGTTTTTAGATGTGTAAATTGATCCACTCTGAGGGGAGGTGGTGTTACTGCCTGTGTGTGTTGTGGCACTTTGACAAGTGATTTCCAACCCCAACCCCCCCTTTACCCGAAAATATCTGCACAGCTTCTGTCACTAGATGGCAGCCTAGAATAGGAATTTCATTTTTTTGGACACACAGTTGATCCAAAACACTTTAGCGAAAAAGAACAGACATATAACACATGCACTGCCACAGCATGGACACAGTTAAAGGCAACACGTGCAGAAGAAAGAAGAGGAAGAAGAGAGGAAGGAAGAGGACCATAAAACTGTCTTAAAGAAGAAAAAAGGAAGGACAAGGAGAGAGAAGAAGAGAGGGAGGAGAGAGGCAGTGATGGTTCAGATCAAGAAGGGGAAGAGGAAATAGTAGGAAGAAAAGGAAGTGAAGAAGAATTATGAGCTATTCTTCATCAGATGGTGGATTCTGGGGAATAAACAGAGCTGTCCCATGAGGATACTGATCAGTTTCATGTATTTATAGACACATCATGCCATGCTAAACTAAACTGTTCATTACTGCACTAACACTCCAACACCATTCTCATCTTTCCTGCAGCACACGTTATGTATAACAGATCCCCTCTCAGCCAGGACAGGGGGCTCCTCTCACAATGAAGCATCACGCTCTTCTTATTCACACCAACTAGCACAAACTGTAGACACACATTATTTCTCTTTGTTCATCTGTTTTTTTGTTTTCCTTACCATATCTTATCACATTACAAAGGGAAAATGAAACTTTACCTTAATTAAGGACATGTGGGTTGTTGCAGCGGCAGAGTGAACCCCCTACAGCCTCGGTCCACCCATGATGAGAAGGTGGGACAACTTACGCTTTTATCATTATTATATCGGTACGTTATGTAGTGGTTGAGTTTGGACCTCATGTGATTCCCAGCACAGCTCCTGAGAAGGGAAGCAATCAGCCAAAATAACTGAAAACACAGTCAAAATACATCTTAGAATAAACAGTGGAATATAGCAGAAGTGTGTGTATGTATTAGGGTTAAGATTATATATTAATGCATGAACAAAAACGCTGACATTATAGTTGCAGCAATGTAACACTGTGTGAAACAGCGAGCGTGGCACATCCTGATGAGCAATAGTCAAAAGTCCTGCCAGCAACCACAAGAGGCTGCAACAGCCATTACAAAAAAAATGGCAGATTTAGGATTGGGATATTCTTAGTAGTGAGGCTACACCTTTAATGTTTTTGAGACTAAAGGATAGATATTTCTTTTGCCCACGTGTTAATTTTGGCCTGGTTGCGTCGCTGTAAGAAGAATTGTGTACAGGGTCACTAAAAACATCAGATTAGTTCCTTGAGGATCACGAATATCCACTGCGAAATTCATGGATCCAGTGGTAGTGTTCAAGATGTCTTTCACTACACCAGTGGCTCCCTGCTGGGGGCTCAGTGGCTGCCTGCTGGGGGGTCAGTGGCTCCCTGCTGGGGGGTCAGGACCCCGAGTGGTCACAAGATTAAGAAGATCGGACAGAAGAAGAAAAAACATGCTATTAAAAAGTGACCGACTGGAGAGCTTTACCTCGAAAGGACTCTGAAAACTGTTCAGATTCAGCTCACAGAATGGCCTGCGACCGAGGGTTGGGAACCAGTGCACGACACTAAAGTGATGGACAGACCGACAGATCAACCGACCGAGTGACATTTGCCGTCCTTGGGCCGGTTTGCCAGCGAGGCAAAAATCTATAAAACAGTACAAACATGCCAAAAGTAATACACACTACAACATACTGTAAATGAGATGATGCACTGCACTGGATGTCTCCAAAAGAAAAATCTGGAGCCTTGTTTTAATGCATTTTTAAATAACCCAATGAGTTTTGAGAGTATGAAAGGTACCGCTAAGACTTTTTTCTCAGCCAATAAAGGCTTTAAACTTTAAACTGTTAAAATTGCAGTACTTGCAGACATGATTTTCACTGTACACTGATATGTTAGTAAGAATGCAGTTACAGTGCACTGGAAGTATTGAACACTTGCTCTTGCTGAAATGTTACAGAGCTGTTTGTGAAGTTCTGTGTACTTGGTTACAGGCTCTGCAGTGCAGCTGACGACATGAGTCTCACAGAGCAGCAGACTGCCACAGCGTGGGTTGACCTGCTGACATTTGATAAGTATGGCCGCCTTGTAATGTTGATGATGCTGTTTGAGTCAGAGCTGGCCTGAGCTGAAACTTTAGGACCAAGTTTCAAGATGATGTCAGGCCACCAAACTGGGCCTTTGTGCGCAGCGGATGTTATGTAGTCATACACAACTACACTGATTTCCATCAGATCATTGGAAGGTCTGCAGATGTCAAGAGTCAGACTGTATTGCTTTGGATCCAGGCTAGATTCATTATCATTCATCTTTGATTCAGACTTTTACAGTATATTAAATGTGAATAAAAGCATGTGAAAATATATGAATCAAAACATAAACTGTATAAAAGCAACTTGTAATGGAACAAAACCTGTTATGATCCGTAGTCTCTGTCTGTTTCCTGTTTTATTTTGAAGTATAGTCTGTCCTGTCTGTTCAGTTCCTGCCCTCGTGTCTCCTTAAGCTTTGATTAGCCTCACCTGCTCCCGTTTTCACACCTGCCCCTGAGTACCTCGTCGGTCTCGTCCTTATTTATACCGGTCCTTTCCCTTTGTTCCTGTTGGTTCATTGTTTTGGTTACTGTGTGATCTGTCCTGTGTTTGGATGGGTTCTGGTTTGCCTGGTGATTTACCTTGGTGTTCTTTTGTTGGATATTTTCCTTGTGAGCCTGGACCTTCCAGTTGCCTGTTGTTCGGTACCTGCCTGCATCAGCGTGTAAGTCGGAAATAAAGCTTTGAGTTTCCTGATCTGCCTGCGTTTGGGTCCTTTTCCCTGCAGCCCCTACTTCACACTGTAACAAAACCACCATGACCATATGCTTTTATTTTAAACTCTACTATAAAGATATGAAACCAATATGTTGTGATCCATTAGCATGGTCAGTGTCATCTCAACCAGAATGGGTACATGGGTCCGGTTTGGAAGTAACTGCCCTTCTCCAACAGAGGGCAATGGTGACACCTCAAAGAAAATACGGCACTGCAGGGGTCACAGCAACAGCGACGCAGTAGTGTGGGGGTGAGTGTTGTTTTAGTTGATTTAATGATCTTGCTAAGTTAGCCTGTAGCTTCATATTGGCATAGCCAAGAGGAAGCTATTTTTGGTAAAATGACAGTTGCTTCATGCTAACTCGAGAGTTCTCTCTTAAAAGAGAAACCATGAACAAGCTGCGCGTTGTGTTGCTAACGTCAGAGCTGTTTAGAAATGTCCAAAGGCTTTTTTCACAGCAGCCGTTTTGACGTGAAAAGCCCAGGTGTGTCACGTGTAGTTGATGACATCAGCGATGGCTGCATCCTGTTCAGGTGTTTCACTTCCAAGGCCCTGGG
The DNA here is from genome assembly GCA_002120245.1 of Maccullochella peelii. Lineage (NCBI taxonomy): Eukaryota > Metazoa > Chordata > Actinopteri > Centrarchiformes > Percichthyidae > Maccullochella > Maccullochella peelii. The sequence continues at coordinate 20,754 of LKNJ01006910.1, forward strand.
ACTGTGTGCTGACTCACTGTAATGGCTCACTGTAGT
>LKNJ01006911.1:0-14663 GCA_002120245.1 Maccullochella peelii
TATATGTATATGTATATATGTATGTATATATGTATATATATATGTGTATATTGTATACCAACACAATCTCAATAAAACTGAACAAATGATCAGAGTTGGTATCGAGCCCTGTTATACAATAGAGCTGTGTAACACCAGTGATGTTTGTTTCAGTGCACAGAGCAGTTTGTGAACAATCTGCAGACCCAGCTGGAGCAGTCTAGACTGCGCGAGGCCGAACTGCTGGGAGCGATGAAGGAAATGCAAGACAAGGTCCTCGACCTGGAGAAGGTGAGCGAACAGACACAGATATTTAGTGTGAAAGATGAGCAGAGACGGCAGGCGTCTGCAACTGTGAATGTGTGAAAGATGATCTGTTTACTGTTAACTAAACTGTTAAAGTGTAAAGTTATTTCAAACGATGAAAGAGGCATATTTGAGGTTTCAAGCTTTCGGTTTTATTTCATAAGGTGTCCACACCTCGTGATGATGATTTTACTGTAACTGAAAGCTAAAGCCGAAATATCTCAACAATCACTGAATTGAATTGCCATTAAATTTTGTACAGACATTAATGTCCCCCTTCAGGATGAATTGTAACAACTTTGTTGACTCCTTAAGTTTTCATCTAGTTCCATCATCAGGTCAAAATTTTAATTTGTCCAATACTTTGGTTTATGATCAAATAGCTGCAAAGCTAATGACATTCCCATCTGCCTCATCTGTACTTTCTGTTACTGCTAATTAGCAGATGTCAACATCATAATGTTTGGCAGGTATAATACGTTCTTAACCTCAGCATGTTAGCATTTAGCTTAAAGCACCTATGTGTCTTTAAACTGTAAACACGACATGTTTGTCCATCCAGAGGAGCAGTTGCCTGCCTGATGAGAACAACATGGCGGCTCTGCAGGAGGAGGTGAAGCAGATGAAGCTGAGGGAGCTGGAGACACTGCGCTCATTCAGAGAGATGCAGGATACCGTCACTGAGCTCAACCAGCGCTGGCAGGTAGCACACACAGACTTCTGCTGTTTCTATAAACTATGTGTATGTGCGTGTTCATGTGCCCCATCTGTGCAGTGGCAGGTGAGTTACACCTGTGCACTCTGTGTTTCTGCAGCATCACATGTCCCGTGGAAGCAGCACAGGTGGAGGGGGCGGCCACTGGAAGGAATCCCCGAAGAAGAACGCCATGAACGAGCTGCAGGACAAACTGATGACAGTCAGACTGAGGGAGGCCCAGGCTCAGGCTGAGCTCCGAGAGGTCAAACTCAAAGCCCTGCAGCTGGAGAGCCAGGTCAGACACACTGTGCAACGTACACACTCAGTCAGTCATAGAGGGTATACACACGTAAGTCCTTTTCTTACATACACAGATATATGATGCAAAGGTCAGTGCATTTTGATTTGTCTCCTAAAACGATGATTCAAATAATCTATAAGAAAATTAACAGAAAAGTAATTGACGACAAGTTTGATAACAAATTAATAATGCTAAACATTCACTGTATCACTGTAAATTGAATATTGTTTTGGTTTTAGTCTGTTGAAGATGTCACCTTAAACTCTGGAAAGTTCTGATGGGCACTTTTTAAAATCTGTTTACATTTCATAGGCTAAATGATTCATTAATTAATCAGGAAAAAAATAATTAATTTTTTAATGATGAAAATAATTTTGTTGGAGCCCTACTCACCCTCTCACATTTGACTTCCTTCACTGCAGAACCAGATCCACAGCAAGCTGATTGGTCGAAACGAGCAGGAACGGTCCGCCCTGCAGGACCGGCTCCAGATGCTGGCCAATCAGAACAAAGCTCTCCAGGCCCAACTCACCGAGATGAAAAGGAAACAGGCCGAGTCCGACTGCAAGGTCTGGATGGAGAAGAGAGATAAGAGAAATATTAGCTATGAACATACAGTAATGGGACACTAATGACTGGACAGAAAAAACAACAGGGATGAAGAACGTAAAAAGAGGGAGGGAATAACAGAGAAGGATGGAAAGAAGAAGGGAGGACCAGACAGATTTAGTAGAACAGAAACAGAAAATGTTTCAGGAAAAATGGATGAGAAATGTGCAGTCTGACCATGAATTTTGGGACTCATATCCAGAAAAGAGGGACAGACGCAATGAAGGAGGACAGAGCAGGACGTAGATGGAGGGACTGAGACAGTCTGATACATTATCATTATCCATCACTGTCATCAACAGTGTTTGGCTATTAAGCAGGAAATGTCTCTTTTTTTCTTTGGACCCTCTCCCCTCATGCATGCAGAGTAAAGAGGAGGTGATGGCGGTGCGACTGAGGGAAGCAGACAGTATGGCTGCCGTGGCTGAACTCAGGCAGAAGATCGCTGAACTCGAGATACAGGTGTGTGTGTGTGTCTGTGTTCCTCTCTGTCTGTATGGATTGTACGTACGTAAAATTTGTGTATGTAGGTGTTGACGTCTGTATGCAGATGATTGATTTAACAATATTGTAACAATAAAGAGACTGGGTCAAAATGTGTTTTTCAGAAGGAGGCAGGGCTGATCCAGGGCCAGCTGAACCACTCAGACTCCAGACAGTACATCAACCAGCTCCGGGACCAGATCGCTGAACTCAAGAATGAGGTTGGACACACACACACAAACGTGGCACAATAACCCTGTGCAACATGTAGCGTTTAAAGATAAATATTACGTCTACATTAACTGTAATACTCTTATAAAAACAAATGATACCATGGTAACGACAGTGTCAGCTGCACTGCTACAACACAGGAAGCACTCATACTGCTTCCCATGTCCCTTTCTGACATCACTGTGCATGTATGTCTTCTTCTTCTTCTCCTAGAGCTGAAATGATAAGTTGATTCGCTGATTAGTCGATCAGCAGAAAATGAATCTGCAATAATCGATGAACAGTTTGTCTTTTATCAGGCCAAATATTTGCTGCTTTACTTTGTTTTATATTTTTGTGAATATAATATAATATAATATGTAAAACTGTTTGTTGGACAAAACATGTCTCATATTTTTTTAGACCAAATGGTTAATGGCGAAAATAATTAATCCATGGTTGCAGCCTTAGTTCTGCCATCTGTCAAAAAACTCTGAATGCTGAAATCCTGTTTACTTTTGAAGAACGATGAATGTAATGTTTTGGTACAAAATGAACTTTTGTAGCATTATAATCAGACTGCCATTGATTGTACACGTCCTGCTGCTGAAAATACTCACTAGAGCACATCTGTGGATCTATCCACCATTTAAAATAGTCCCCATAATTTATAATTTATTCATGTTTCAGTAACATTTGCTAAAACCTACAGTGCTCACCTTTTTAAAAAAACAAAAAAATACAAAAAATCAAGCTGTGAGCCATTTTGAAAGATTTACTTCATCTTCAGCAAGAATGAATGTGCTCATGTTAGCTGTTTTCTTGTTGGGAAGGGTGTTTGGTTTTGTTTTTTGTTTTTTCCCTCTAACCAATCGGTAGCGACTGGCATATTCTCCCACTAACATCATTTTCACAGTTCACAGTTTTTCACATTGATCTAAGAAATATGTTAATATAAGAGAGTCGACATACAACAACTTGTACTTTTCTGTCACCGTTTTTCATCAGTGTAGCTCGCTAGCTATGTAGGAAGATGACATCCTTCTTAATCCCACCTACTAAACACTGATTGGTCGGCTGTTTCTTCAACTGGCAGAAACTCCAGACTTAGTTGATTCCTATCTGCTATTTGAAATCTTTCACCTTGCAGAGATTCAGAGGTCTGGAAGCAGGCGTTTGTGCCATAAAGCATCTGCAGATTCTTGTGAAATCTGACCCAGTGACAGATGATTTAATATTGTGTTCAGAGCCTGCAATTGTTTCTGGTTTGCTTTACAGCAGTTATTGATATTTTATAATCTATGTCTATCCATCCAATTTATTAGGGTTACAGTAATAAAGCTGACAAACGCATAGTTAATAATACTGTTCACTATATGATTTTGTTGACAGATGAGTTCTGCTTTTAAATGGCAGATATGTTAAACACACGCAGACACACAGTGTGTGTATACTGTAGATACATGTAGGTAGATATCCTGCAGCCTTTGCTAACCACCACAGAAGAAGCTTGTCATCTACATGCAGCCTCACAACAGACACCACTTCCACCCAGACACACTCACAGTTGTCTCAATGTCTTTCTTGTAATAAGAGACCACTGCTCCTCCCCAGCAACTGTCTCAGGGTTTAGATTCACAGTGAACTTTAATTCTGAAAGATGAGTGAGTTTCAGAGCAATAAGTGTGTGAGGTTTTTTTTAATCTGTCATAGGTGAAGCCACAGCTGTGCGACTTCTGTACACAGTTGTTCACTCACTCTGTCGGGTTATAAAATGTATTGTAACTCCACTCGTTTTGCTGATTTCCATATTTTAATTTCACTTGGAGGCGACTCGTGGGCTGAGAAAATTCAATGACCTCTCGGGTTTATGAAGATCTTTCCAGCCCTGTCTTGGAGACACAAAGTTCTCACCCAACATACGCTCTGAGTTTGTTCATTCAGAGAGTGGCAGTGCGTGACTAGCAGGGAAGTGTTTAAACTTTAAAGTGAGGGGGTGTGATGAGACTGCCCTGCCCTTTACCGCTCCTCTCCTCTCTCTTCTTCTCCTCTCCCCACCTTTTTTTATCAAAGCAGTGTTTTGATAAATGAGACCGAAACTTGCATGAGTACAAATGAGGAAGCAGTGAACAATTTAGAAAAATCTCAGAATAGTCGATCTCATGAATGAGTCATATTAATAGTGCTGATATACGTAATGGCAGATTCTATATGATGCATCTGAGATGATTTTAGACACAAATGTATACATTATATATTGTGATTAAGGTTGACATGAATTCAGCAATTTTCAAAGACAACAAATGTTCTTAATATTTAAGCATTCTGACAGTCTTCTGCTAATTTTGATAGTAATTAACATGTTTAGATTGCAAAAACAAAATCATAAAAAATGACCCCAAAAAAGCCAGACGATTGTTCTTTATTTTGCTGTAGCTAGAGCAGTCAGTCACAGTCAAAACGTTTCCATTGGTTAACCACTGGTTTCCCCCTCCCCCTCCCCCCACCCTACAGCTAGCCTGAGTGTATGATGGGGGAAACAAAAACCTCTGAGATTTGTCATGAGTCACTGTGGTACATGCAAGGTTAACATGCCGAAAGCATGCATGAGTAGATAAAGTGTGGTGGTAGCTCTTCTGTCAGGCAATGTGAGAACTGGACACGCGAACACATTGTATTTTCTAATTTGTTTGTTTTTGTTTCATCTAGATTACCTTTTTAGAGATTTAGCTGTAAAGACCCCACTGCCCTCTTTGCAAAACCTCAAAATGGTAAGCAGGATACAGATCAGTGGGTTTCACAGGGTTTTTTTTTTTTTCACACCCAACAACCTGTTTAAAAAAAAAAAAAAAAAATTCCCAGAACCTGACATTTAATGCCTTTGCAAATGCTCATCTAACAGAGTTAACACAATTTATAGACTATTAAACCTTAGTCTATTATTATTATTTAAGTATATACGAAATCCCTACATTCGTTTTGAAACTCGGCTCTGACAGTTTTTTTGACTTTCAAAACATCAGCACTGGTCTGGGAGGAAGCAGTGCACTTTTAGGATAACAAACACAAAGACTTCTTCTAATACTGTATACTGCTTGGATATACTGCTGTATTGACAGTTTCTATGGAATCAAGACGTCTGCAGTCATCATATCATTGCCATCCTTGATCCAGACGGGGCAGATGTTTTTCTGGAAATAAAATACTATAGACTACATCACTTAAAGTTCTTCTTTTCCCTCTCATTAACTTAATGATAGACAACCTGAAGTAAACAAAAATGATATAAAACCACCAGATAATAAGTATTTACTGCCCATTTCTCCGTCATTGATATCCAGTTGGTTTACACTTTTGATTGTGACTTTTAATTTCAATTTGTATTTATTACAATGACATTGATAATACAGATCCTGATAAAACGTATACAGAGCTCCATTGTTGTCCAAGAACGATTAAAAACACATTAATTAGCCACACCGTTGCCGGCTAACGTGTTTGTTCATTACAATGAACACACACTGCAGTTTATTTGGAGTTGATCGCACATACACCGTCCTGCTGCTGAAATACTCACTAGAGCACCAACTGTGGATCTATGCTGTGAATCTAAGTGCTCCGTTTACTCCTGTCTCGGTAACATTTGCTAAAAAACAACAGTGCCCACTTTTTAAAAAAATGAAGCTCTATATTTGTGAGCCGTTTTGAAAGATTTACATCTTCAGCAAGAATGAATGTGCTCGGAGCCACAGACAGGGTAGGGAAGAAGAAAGTACTGAGAGACAGACTGACACCTTTAAAATCGAGGCCCTCCTGCTTTCAGTAGAATGAAATACTATAAATACCACTGAAATATAAGCAAAACCTAACTGTAGGGCCGACTACAGTAAACCCTTCTTCTCTGTATTCAGGTCAGGCAGTTGCGAGGGCAGAAGGCATCCCCTAGGGTCAGCAGTGGAGGCGGAAGTACCAACTACCAGGATCTCTGTCTGGCCAGCCCTGCCTCCGCCGAGGGCGACTACCTGAGCTCAGACGAGGACCTCCTCCCCAGCCCGCTGCCTGCCAATGCCCTTTACCCCACCCTGACTGGCCCGTGTCACCCGTCTGCCCGCCTCGACAGCGAGGGCAGCACGGACAGCGAGACAGAGGAGCGGGTGCGGACACATCCGGACCCACCGCAGCTGTACAGCAGCATGGTGTGCGCCGAGGCGCTGGATAACTGAGACCTGGAGGAGGTGTGAAGGTTTCATTGGATTTCTTTGACTTAAAGAGACACTGGAGCTCAACAGGACAGGACTGCTACTGTAAACTGGGACTATATTATCCAGTCCAGTCCTCCTCAGCTTTTCCAGTGTTTACCTTTAACTTGATGCAGACATAGTGGCATTGATTGGACCTCTTTTGATCATCACTACCCGTCATCTCCGCTCCTGTCACTGTTACCTTGTTCCCCAAACTGTCTGATCCTGTGTTCCCCAACAAAGAGGTAATGTAAAACCTCTCTCCTTGTTCCCACGTGTAACTGCGCCAGAGACTGTCTGCCAAAATACACAAACACATGACACACAAACAAATGGACAAATGGACTGAAACTGGACCAGCAAGACTGTTGTTGCTGTTCGCTGCTCGAGACCGACCATTGGACCTGAATCTGTGACTGTGATGAGAAGTGAAACTTGGGTAGACAGACAGAAAATAACTCTTCCCTCTCCCTATAAACTGAGTAGAAGACACACTCAATGTTCTGTCTGCCCTTATATAACTCTCCTTCCTGATTGGTTCAGAGTTAAATACATCTTAATCCTCTCTTTTCCCTTTGTAAGCCTCTCATTAGGAAGACGCACACACACAAAAACTTGTATCAGCCATCCATTTACCTCTCAGTAGACCAAGTGTTGAGAAGAAAATATAGAAGGGGATGAGCATAAGAAGGGGAGGTGCAGTGTAGGAACATGTACACATCAGACTTTAGGGATATCACAGTTCATAAATGAATCATGAACACTTTAACATACTAAATATGTGTGGTGTCTGTGGCTTGCAGATGACAAGGCAAGCGACTTAAAACAACAACTCAAAAGCATATCCACCATAACCCACAAAAAAGGAAGAAACTCGATGTTGCCAAATCTTTTTTTTTATTTTATTATTTATATGTTGTAATTTATTTTGATATTGTTTTTTTATATATCTATATGAAACTATAGGAGTGTAGAGATACCGACAGAGGCCAAACATTCTACACCGTCCTTTGTGCCAACTAGTCGTCTGTTACAGGTTTGCTGTGGCACCGAGTGTTTCAGAGACGGAAAAATGTGCTGCTATGATTTTGGATTTAGTTCTTCTATTTTGTTCTTTCTGTTTTTATTTTTGTTTTTTATCTTTGTGAGGTCAACATGCAACCTCCTATTAACTCTACCATAGATTAAGTTGACAACTACTGTGCAGACTGATCAAATCTGAAAACTGAGCAGTTTAACTTGATTCCTCCCTGGAGCTTCTCAACATTTAGCAATGATGGGAACAATTTGGTTTCCTTCAATACAAAACATTATCATTCTGTATGTGTGAGTTAAAGGAATAGTTTGACATTTTAGGAAACACATTTATTTGCTTTGCTGCTGAGAGTTAGGTGAGAAGATGGACAACCACTCTCATGTCTGTCTGTTAAATATGAAGCTACAGCCAGGAGATAGTTAGCTTAGCAGGCAGGGTTTATGTGCTGGATTATTTCTTGTGCACAGTCAAAAAAAAGTCCAGCTCATAACCCCACGTTAAACCTTGTTTTTACACTTACGTTTTTGAGCGGCCACAAGTTGTTTAATAGTATGTGCTAAAACATAGAGTAACATTAGCACAAACAGAAAAGAGTCATAAAGTCAGTGAACTGACTCAGTAAAGTCAATTACAACTACAATGCAATATCTAGCTAAGGTTTGCTAACATTAGCTAGCATTAAAAGCTTCTGGTCATACCAGACCGAATGAGGCTGTAGCAGCTAGTAAAACCCCGGGGAGTGTTTAATTGAGCAAGGGTGCATTTTATTGCTTATTAATTCAACTTTTAACTTGTAAAAGTAAGAATTTGTTATTTCCGCTTAGATCGTTTTTTGTTGCTTTAATCAAACGAGATACATGTTAATTAGTGAGCTTTAGAGGCAGATTTTTTTAACCTTTGGACAGAGCCAGGCTAGCTGTTTCCCCTTGTTTCCAGTCTTAAGCTAAACTAACTGTCTCCTGGTTCTAGCTTCATATTTAACAGACAGGCATGAGAGTGGTATCAGTCCTCTCAGTCCCAAAATGTCAAACTATCCCTTTAATTATCAGTGTCACACACAAGCAAAAAGGAATCCAGGTAACAGTGCTGATCTGGAGTCACCAGTTCATGTGCTCATATCACTTTCTTTGACAGCTGAAACTGCAGCATGAAAGTGAAGGGAGTCGTTCATATTGTAAGGATGCCAACAAAAAGGCTGACGTCATGACTAGAGAGAGAGAGTGTGTGGGTGGAAACTATTTTACATATTAAACATTAATATATTCTGTGTAGTAAAAAAAGGGGTGTAAAATGTATGGAGAAGTGTGAAATATACAGTGTAAGAGGAACAAAAGTATATAGATAAGATTTAAAGCTGTATCACTGTCAGTCAAGTTTAACTGAGGAGTGTGTATAGTTTATCAAACAGGTTGTTATATGTAGAGCAGTGATCTGCTTTTTGCACTACAGAGAAAGAGGAACTCTCGGCTCATGACATTAAGCAGTGAGAGATGCTGTGGATTAATGGATGCATGGTGGGATCATTTCTTATTAAATTCAACTCTCCAGAGGGACCTTAACATTATCTAAGTACTTTGCTCCAAGATTATCCATCCGGACTTTGTATTGTTCTTCATTATTCTTCAGACTGATGTTGGAACATCTTCTCTTAAGTTCTCTAAAGGCCCACTTTCTGCTTCATAATGCTAACTAACGTTTTTTTGTGCAACACAAATGAGGGAATGGTAAAGGAGATCATTACTGCCATCTTCTCAGAAATAAGGAAATTGGATTTTTCAGAGAGCTAAAGAGGATGTTGGTTTGCCCACCATACTGTTGCAAATAACAGCCTTTTAGTGGTCATTGGTGGGTGTAACAACTGAAATCTCTACACTGGAATCAGTGTTTGAATATTGTCAGACCAAATGAGTGTTGTACAGATGGTTTCAGTTGAGTTCCTCCTAGTTCTTAGTATGTACAGAATGTATACCAGCTCTGTTGAGCATTACATTATTTTACACTGGGTCATAACTGGCTGAATTTCTCACTTAAAGTTATTATCCCTAAGATTTTCATTCTATCAAACCTCATTTTTGATTTTATATTTATGGCTGGTAATAGCTATTCAATGCATTTACATTCTGTAATTACCTCTCTATATGGCTGTCATTGTTACTGGTGGAACCCGTCTTTCCCGTGTGGGATTCAAAGGACTTACAGGAAGAAATAAGTCGGTGCATGCGCACTTTTCATTTAATGCACGGCAACATTGGCTCATAAGTTCAGTATTACCGTGTCAGAAAACATGGTTGACTGCCCTCTTCAAGGTGCCAGTATTCTCCGTCAGGTTTGCTTCACGGATGGTCGATGGCTTTTGAAAACCCCTTCCCACCACACCTTCCCGACGTGGGATTAGGGCTGTTAGGGGCTGTGTCCGACGATTCCTGTAACTTTCAAAAACCGACAATCTGACATTCACAGCCACCACCTCAGCCCGTGATTGGCCAGCTGTGCGGAGGTCAGAAAATAAGATGGGTGTCAAATTCATTCTTGACACAACTATTTCTGTCACTTTTGATGTGTACATACTTTAAACATTATCGCGTCTCCCCCTCTTTATGATGGCCTGCTTTTCACCAGGTGCGGCCGTTCGGAACAGCTAAACACTTTTTCCTTCCAACGTGGTTGGACAACACATGGTACGAACAGCTTCTTTTTGAGCATAACATAATCGTTAGTCTTCTTTATTAAAACATTGTGAAGCGATAAATCCTCCCAACCCATTATTTGTTTGGATGCGCTGTAAACATGTGGACAGGTTGTTCCTCTTCTGTTGCATTTCTGACAGGGTAATTGCTCAAAGCATGTTTCATACTGATCTCTGGGAGCTGTGTTATGAAAACGCATTTGCCATTACCACTACTAACCACGGGTGTTGCCAGATCTGCCACAACTTAAATCTTAAGGATTATAACTCTAATATGTCAGCACTGAGTTTCAGTTTTCTTTCCAAAATTAACCCTCATCTGGACCCAAATCAGTGCTCAGTGTCCTTCAACACCTTATAACACTTCTGTACACTGCTGTTCAGTGATGGTGCTCTGTTCTCACCACTGTCTAAATACAACTCTATCTACTGTGACGAAACATTTTGATATGTTTGTAAATTACTTTTGAATATGGTATTAGCGCTCATCCTTAATGTTATTTTTATAATTACTATCAGTACGTTGGTTTCTCCTGCTAACAGCATCACGAGATGATAATGATTAACCATCCTAATGTGCCATAAAAGTAGGTTGATTTACACACTATGCTAAATGACTTCATGTATGTTTAACGAGGGTTTCATCGACAAGTCAACCACTACAGCCCTTCATTAAACAGCCATGTAATATAAAGTGAGTTTGGTGTCGATTGAAATACGATCACACTGTGTTCCTCCAGATTTATCACCTTGAAACTGGAACATCCACACGTTTTCCCTTATTTGAAGCGGGAAATAAGACAACGCAGTGCAAAACAGTGAGTTTTTCCTCACAGACAGTAAGAAAAAACAGTGCTCGTCCTGGTCAGTCTGGTGTAGGCTCTCTCACATTTATGTGCTGTATGTGATGGCTGTTTGATATCCACAGCATCATACCCAGTAACCTTGTCCACCCTCTCTCTTTCTGTCTTGCAATTCAACTGATGTTGTTATCAAAATATATTTAATGACAGTAAAGATTATATAAATTCCAGTATGATGGGGAAAAAATACATTTCAGTGTTCTGTATCCTATGAATGATACAAAATAAACTTTGACATTGCACCTTTGCAAAGCCCTGATTGTGTTGTTATTGTTTATTAGTGAGTGATTATATTTACTCAACTTTTCAAGGGCAATTCTTCACGCATTTTATGGATTTTCATTTCTTTCCATCAGGTTCAACATCAGGTTGCATCACCTCTTTATAAGTTCAAACATAGCTTTGTTATAACATTGGTCTGTTACTAAATTGAGATTAACGCATTATTACATTAAAACAGCAGCGGTGTGATCTGGCCCGTCTCATCTCGACTCGCGCCTGTTGATGGTCGACATGGCTAAGACTTTTGGATGGAGGAAACAGAAGATCGCCTCATCAATTTGTTTGAGCTGTCTCTGTATGACACAAGCCTTACAATTTCTGTAGCAAGTAACTCACTATCACTTTCATTCATATTTTAAGATGCTACAAATTATATCCAGCTGCAAAAAAAAGCCTGAAAAGCCGGCAGTTAGAACAAAACTACAGTCGTAGTTGCAAGTTTCAACTCGTCTCGTACGAATCTTTGATCTGAACTTGCCTTAAGGGAGAACTTTACACACAAACTTAGTGACAATAACAATAAAACAACGAGCAATAAAATTAAAGGATTAAGCTGGCCTTATTTAATATTTTTCTAATTGTCAACAAACAACATTGCCATTAAAAGACCAAAACCAACAAACTGTTAATCCATCTCTCAATGCTTTCTGACTCCCCTACTCAGCCCATTTGTTTGTTTTGAGACTTTTTTTTAAAAAAAATCAGGTCATAAATATATAATTTCATTAAAAGACTCCGTAATTTCCTAAAACAGCTGGCCACTGTAGTTTGTGGCAAACTTTACTCGAATAGAAATAAATAGAGCGTTTCTTGGGGACTATTTTCAGCAGCGGATTGATACACATTTAGTGACCTGCTGAGTATTTTCAGCAGCAGGACAGTGTATTTGCGGTTGACTCAAAATTAGCTGCAGTGCCCATGTTCATCATATTGAAGGAACATGTCACCCAGTGCAGTGATGTGGCTCACTGATGTGTTTTTAATAGTTTTTGGACTTGTTCTTTAAGTGAGCAGCACAGAGAAAGTTGATGAAAATGCAATAAAAACAGAACAGAAGCAACACAACTTGACTAGATTAAAAAGAAACGAGTTTCCCATTGTTCCCATCCATCTATAGGTGGTATCACATTTATTACACAGTCATACAAATGTATTCACATTTCTGTGTCTCTTTCTCATTAATGTATGGTATGTTTTCATTCAATTCTGTAGAAGGGAATCTGCTGTTGCATCACCCAGCTTCTTTTAAACTGTACCTCAATGGTCTATTTTGTAACACAACTGTGTCAACAGAGTGTGTCAACACTTTCTGAAGAATTTTCAGCACAGTTGTCCATCCTCTTCCTCTCTTGTAGGCTTTATCTGTCTTCCCCAGAGTCATCTGATGCTGTGTTTAGTTTGTGTACCACTGCAACATAGCCACAATTTGCACAAAATGTTTTTTTTTACTAGAAAAAAAACTTTTAACTACTTTAACTTTTAACTAGAACTGGACAGATTTAGTGCTGCTGCGAGTGTGCAGTGTTTGGGTTTGTGTGTGAGGAAGCAGTGTGGTCGGAGTGTCAGCTCAGAGCTGAAACACTTCCTCGTCCTTATTTACTCTCATCACACCGACCTGCAGCAAACAGTTCACAGTCCGCCTCAGAGCAGACCAGCCTCACATGTGACACGCTGTCTCCACATTGTCTTATCCGTCTTGACATTTTTATCTCAGTTAAATTATTAGTGTGAATTTTGTCCGTGACATTAAGAAGCACTGGTGGAATGTAAAAATCTGGTGAGTATTTGCATATTTATTTCTGAAAACTAGTTTCATATTTCTGGTTCGACTACAGTTTTGGTTTGGTTTGTTGATGTTTATTTCTTTTTTAACATGATTTTAAAAAGAAACACTTTTGGGCTATTTGTCCAATGTATTTAATTTTAGGTTAGTTTTTAGACAAAGAGTTGGCTAAAACAAGTTGTGTTGAATTATTTCAGAAGTAATGATCTATATTCAACAAATCTACTTTTTATGAATTAAGATGATAATCAGCTAGTTTTGTAATTATCTCCATGTGGATCTTTCTCTTAATTGTTTCACTTATTATAAAGAGGGAAAAGCAAAAGAAAGTGCACAAATAGCCTGTAACAAGATCTTTTTCAAAATGTAAGTCAGTCAGTAATTACTCTTATAGTGAATGTCGTTGTTTATTACTAAAGCAGTTCAAAAGAAAAGTGAAGCAAAAAGAGAGCAACACCTTTGCTCTTCTGTATATAATGACACACAAATTGCAGAAAGTTTCCATTTTTCCACATTTTATAGTTTTATGGACAGAAAGCACTTTTTAAGTGTCTTCAGACTGAGCTACAGAAAATCCTGTTTTCTTTGGTCATCCTTGAGATAAAGTTTCTTGACTAGAATCCAAATTCAGTTGACTGGACACACATCTGCCTGTATGTCACAGGGCATGCTTGAGCAAAAACAAAGCCAAAGAAGTCACTTAAATAAACCACTGAAACTTCTGTCATAAAATGAAAGAAGGTCTGAACCACCTCAAACCTTCCTTGAGCTGGCCGTCCATTCACACTGAATGTGACCGGGAATATGGGCCAAATTTAGTTTGACTGGTCACATTGTGTTGTTCAATCTAGTCAATATTCAATACCACTTTGAACATGGCATCCTTCAGAACTAAACAGTACCAAAAATACCCAACATGCTCATGCACAGAAGTGTACAAATGAAATGAATAATTGAATATATGTCATCATCATGCAAACTAAGATCCTCATAGCTGGATTTATCACATAAAATTGGATTTAGCTCGTTATAAAACTGACATTTAATGCAGTCAGAGCTTCAGCTCCTTTTTTTTGTACACATATATTTATTGCATTTTTGAAAAAATTGTTCAACAGAAATGTATATTGTTATGGCCCAGGACTAAGGCCACAGCAAATAAGGAAGCATACACGAGGAGTTACTAC
>LKNJ01006912.1:0-16360 GCA_002120245.1 Maccullochella peelii
GAAATGAATTGCCAGAATTGGAAGCACTGCTGAAAATGTAGAAATGTGAAAAAGTACGTTAAAGGCTGAAGGAGAAGTAGTAGTAGAAGTAGTAGAAACAGGCTGAAGCAATCGCAGAAGCTGTAGAAAAAGGCTGAAGTAGTAGTAGAAGTAGTAGAACAAGGCTGAAGTTGTAGTATTAGTAGTAAAGGCTGAAGCAGAAGTAGAAGTAGCAGAAAAAGGCAGAAGTAGTANGATTATGATTTTCTTTTATACTGAATAGTTTTACTGAGACCGGGCTTGTATCCCCCAGATCCCGAAGTGCTTGCAAGCAATAAATCATCTGTGAATCGACATCAGAGCTGTTTGTGTCTCTTCATTGGAGTTTACTGTAGCTGTCAGTCGTTAGTCAACCAACATCATAAAACACAATGCAGAGACTGTTGGCTCTTACCACTATCAGCGATATAAGAAATGTATTTGATGTTTTATAAACTGTAATCAAGAGCAGATAGACCCTGGTTACATCTGCAGACGCATAAAGTGCACAAAGACACACAAAACTACCACAGAGATGCAAAACGAGAGAGTAATATAGACACCCTTTCATCAAACTCAATTTTGACAGGTCTAGGTAAAAGGTCAGCCCCTCTATCCCCCCCGATTCCCTCGGGTTAATGAATCACATCTATCTTTAATTCTACCTTTTAATCCATTTTTAACAAATAATAGGCTCTATGAGAAGACCTTCTGAAAGTCTATGGTTAACAAGAAGAAGACACTGCTTTTATGTTAGTAAAAGATAAAAACACCCAACAAGTAGTAGTAAAAGTAGTAGAACAAGGCTGAAGAAGTAGTAGTAGTAGTAGTAGTAAAGGCTGAAGCAGAAGTAGAAGTAGCAGAAAAAGGCTGAAGTAGTAAAAATCCCCACAAAGATAGAAAAACCAGTTTGTATGTGTGTGTGTTAGTATCTGTATGTGTTGGTGCATTACTGTATGTGTATGTGCAGTGTATTACTCTGTGTGTGTGTGAGTGAGAGAGAGAGACAGAGGAAGGTTTGAATATATTAACAGTTAAAAAGCACAGAGGTCACAACTGCCAAAAATAGCTCAACATCAATCCACCAATCAGAACAGAAGAACAAACTTATAGTAAAAATCCCCACAAAGATAGGAAAACCAGTTTGTGTGTGTGTGTGTCTGTGTATTTGTGTGCTGTGTATCTGTATGTTTGTGTGTGTGTATGTGTAGTGTATTACTGTGTGTGAGTGTGTGAGAGAGAGGTAGGTTTGAATTTGTTTACAGATAAAATGGACAAATAGCTCAACAGCTCAAATAGCTGAGCGAATATTCAAGCGCGCTGACAGATTGTAAATCTCAAAGAAGATGAACAAGGTGAAACTCCGAGAAAAGCCTCACAGACTCGCGGCCTGAGACACNAAAGTTCAGAAAATATCAGGCAAAAGGCTGAAAATGAGCTGGATGATAAAATGAGAGAGATTCTTAATCACAAGGGGTTATTACCCGATGAGAAAATTAAAAGATACAACATACTCTTGCAAAGATATCTTAATCTCCAGAAACAAAAGGAAGCTGAAACTAGAGAAATTACCCTTACTCTTCCCAAGGAGACTGAAACAAAAAAGGAGAGGAAGGAAGAAGAAGAGGGGAATGTTATCTTTAACGAAGTCATCAGGAACGTTAATCCTCGTTTTCAGAAGAATACAGAGTATATTATGCGTAAAATATTAGACTCTAAAGGAACGAGTGGACGGACCAAGGACAGTGAATTTATCTATCGTGATGTGCCCGTCAGAGGATCCCACATGTTGGATTTAATGAAACGTCTATCATCCACCAATAAAACTAAACACAGGCCTCTAGGTTGGGGTGTGTTTTTGAAAGCACTGTCTGAACTGAAAATACCTCTTTCCACCGTAGCTAACAATCAAGCGCGTCAACAGATTGTAAATCTCAAAGAAGATGAGCGAGTAAAAGCCTCCCAGACTCGCAGCCTGAGACACCGAGGAGCTCCCCACCCACCCCCATTCAGCGGAGATCACCGGAGGGAGATGAAAAGAGACGGATCCTTCTCTCTCCTCAATGGACCTTACCTGAGGGAGATGTGCCGAAGAAAAAGAAAAAGAGACAGATTCTTCTCTCTCCTCAATGGTCTCAGGTCTAGTAAAATAATCACACTGTTTTCTTTCGGATCAATAAAACATGTTTTTTATTTAAATATCAGCGTCTGCGCGTCATTTCTTTTATGCACCTGCTACAAAACCAAACCACATGACACTTGTTAAACTTTTTTTACATTTTATAAAAACAAAATACATACTTTGATTAAATGTTACAACACTCGTTAAACATTTTTAAAGAGCAGGAAACGTGTTTAAATGAACCTGCGCAGCGTTTCCTTACACAACGCATATATCTTTTCACATAATCAGACACAGTCGCATCATTTTTCAACGCATCATCATGATACATAGACAATACTCGATCAAAAGATAATCCACAGGCCCTGTGACAGAGATAGTAGACGCAGTGCTGCCCGCATACCACGGACAGGGGGTGTTGAAGTTCTCTCTCGTGGTATAAAATTGTCCGTGCGCGGTTTTCCAAAAACTGTAAGATGGTCTTTGGGTAATGAGGGAAATCAGGGGAAAATCCAAAAGAGTCAAAAAAGGTGGCAATTCCTCCTAACTCCAGAGTTAAAGCTAACCAGTGTTCTCCCGGCTCATGTCGGGGGTGTGTGTTGACGATAAAATATGCCAGTAACTTAAATGACTTTTGCAGTAACGGTAATTCATCAGAGGCCCATATGCCGCAAAATACATCTCCCAGTAAACGATTCAAGAGGCCTTCCAGTTGATGATTATTTATTCTCGCCAATCTCGGTAATAATCCACCAGCACTTGACATTTGGAATTTATTTCCAAAATAGAATCGTAACAGACGTAAACGATGAGAGTGGTGGTGTGAGGCAAGGGGACTCTGAATCTCATTTCCAGCCTTAAATTGCCGCTGGAAACGGGATAAGGCCTGGCAGTCTTCGTCAGGGTTTAGATTAAAAACAAATAAGGCGTATCCGCGTTGAAAATCATCCCGCTTTATGCAGAGAGGCAAATCTTTTAGATGTCTCCCCGTAGCTGTAAACATGTTGTTAAACTCTCTGACCGACAGGTTATTATTAAACTGCGGCTGAAAAGCTTTAGCGGGGAGCTGCCTACTATCTTGGCAGAGGGCAAGATACTCTGTCATTATGAACAAAATTGAAGGGCGACAGGTTTCTCGTGCCCGTGAAGGCCTCGTGATTCACTATGCCTGGCACCAGGTACTTTGGCATGGTCCCTAAAAATAGATTCTCTTGATTACATATTCTTGAATTCTCTGGAATGGAGAACATTTTCACATTAATACGGGATAAGGGGTAGAGCGCATTGCCCTTCAGCAGAGCGGCTGAATGACCCAGACGCACGGCGGGGGAAACCGTGGTTTTCTTGTCAAACAGGGAGGCCCCTAGTATTTTTTGACAGAAACCAGTTTTTCTAAGAAAAGCTTCAGTCTCTTTCTCGAGGTCACTCAGGTTTTTGTAATAACCTCCTCTAATCCTTTGATGATTGGCCGCTGGCTCATCGCTCTCGTACTTGGTTTTTAGAGCCCATTCAAAATAAGCTGACTCAGGGGGAACGTTAAACCAGGTGTGCGGGTATGAAATCTCTGTCAAGGCTACCTGCCACGGGCCCTCTAAATTGATGTGCTGCACTACAACCAAATACATTGAGGCAGGCGTTGGAGGGCAGTGTCACATAAAACCCCTCGGTCAACCTTTGATCCATGACGCAGGCTTATGATGTGGGGGGAGAAGGAGAGGTAGATTTTAAGCATCTTTCAGGTCCCGGGCCCTGACCCAGCTGTCAAATTTCTCAGGGCAATTTTTCCAGCGTACCAAGACTTTTCACCTCTCTGTTTACGCTCTCTCAGACTTTTCTCCACCTGATAGACCCATTTTTACTTTTTGTAACTCTGCTTCATAAAATGACCCTTCAATAGGTTCACCATCATAATCTACCAGTCTGTATACAGGGCGAAACCGGGGGATGCATTCAACCACTGTAAACACTTCGTCCGTAAAATTCTGTTCATATTTTTTATCAAACACTCCTCTCAACTTGGATATTCTCACCAGATCATCATCTTAAAATTCATCTTTAATTTATCCTCGTGACGGATGGGAAAAGTACCGAACAGGTTTTGAAACACTTGAAAGGTGTTCTCCGATGTCACCTGCATAGGAGTCATTTTTAAACTTTTATGTTAACTGTTATTGTAGCTGTCAATCAAGGCCTGTAAGACGTCTATGTACCGCCTGGTGTTTTTAGCCATAAAATAACTCCACATTCTAGTTTTTAGCATACGGTTAAATCTTTCAATCACAGAAGCTTTCAGGTCACTGGCTGTAGCAAAATGTACAATGCCGCGTTTCTTCAAAGCCTTGAAACTCTTGTTAAAAAACTCTTTACTGGCGTCCATTTGTAACTTTTCAGGCATCTGTCTTTAAAAATAGAGGTAAAAGCCTCGGTGACCTCTGCACCTGTTTTTTTCAACGTTCTGGCATAAGCCTTTTTTGAAAATACATCTATGACCGTTAATAATTAAACCCGTCGTTATGTTCAACCAGGGCCTGCATGTCACAAAGGTTGGCTTGAAATTGGTTTAAGGGCCTAGGCACAAACACTCCGTTTCTGATAAAATGTGTCCTGGCAGGCTTGTGCAGTGTGTAGGCATCTTGCTCTGATAAAAAAATCTTTGACCGTTTCAAGTCTGACGCGCTTGCCCATTTCATCTCGCACACCTGCGCGGAGACGCTCTACGCCTCCAAAGCTGCCTGGATGAGAGAGGCTGTAATACAATTTTTTCATGCGGCGTTTCTCTGCCATCTCTGAGGTTTTACTGAAAAACACAGACGTGAGAGTGCTTCTTTATTCTGTTTTTTTATTTATTAAATCCATCGTTTACAATGGTATGCCTTTTTTTATTATATAAGACGTGAGCACAATATGAGCATAACATGAGCATAACATAATGTGTCACGGATAGCAGGTAAGTGGAGGACCCAAGCGCAGACACGCAGACAGGAGTTGCACCAAAAGGTTTATTGTAGTCACGAGTTAAGACAGGCAGGTAGGCAGGCAGGTGGCAGGTAGCACATAGCACACAACGACATGACACAAGGACACATGACAATGAACCAACAGGCACAAAGGGAAGACACAGGCATATAAAGGGGAAGAGACTAACAAGGTAAACACAGGTGGGTGACTGAACACAGGTGAAAACACTGAGGGCAGAGACAGGAGGCGGGAACACACTGGGGACATGAGATGAGACTAGAAAACAACACACAAGAGTCCACATCATGACAGTACCCCCCCCTTTTAGGGGCGGATTCCAGACGCCCCAAGGACGGCCAAAAAAAACACCGACCCAGGGGCGGCATGGCTAGCCTCAGGCGGACAGCCTGGAGCATGCCCAAACCTGCGGGCAGGAGGGCGGCACCGTGGGAGGAGCCGCTCCGGGGGACGGGCAGGAGGCCGGCAGCAAAGACGGACCACTGGAGGCCAAGGAGGCACGGGAGAGTGCTGCGGCGGAGGCCCAGCAGGAACTGGCGGAGAGTGCGGGGGCGGAGGCCACTCTGGCTCGGGTGGTGGCGGCGGAGACACTGGCGGAGGCCGCTCGGGTGGCGGCGGCGGCGGAGACACTGGCGGAGGCCGCTCGGGTGGCGGCGGCGGTGGAACTGGAGGCTGCCACTCAGGCAGCGAAGTGGGAACTGGAGGCTGCCACTCAGGCAGCGGGACAGGAAGCTGGCGCTGCAGCCCAGCCAGAACTGGAGCTGTAGCTGCAGGCTGGCGAGAGTGGCGACCGCATCTCCTGCGGCGACCTCGGGTTCCTGATAAAATCGCCAGACGAGTGCCCAGGAACGGGGATTGCTCCTCCTCGGCCCCGCTCCCCCACAGGTCCATGAACGACTCGATCCAGGCCGGGAAGTCGGGTGTAAGATCCTCCCACTCATCTGAATCAGAGCCGCACATAAGACTAGAAAACAACACACAAGAGTCCACATCATGACAATATGAGCATTTTCTTCATAAGACTTAACGTTTTATCATCTTTAAGGCTTGGTCTAATACAGAGCGATCTAGCGTATTGTGAAGAGTATAATGTAATCTTCTCAACTCAGCAGAGATATTCACAGATGGGCTTTTTTGCATACAAAAACACACAACATCTACAAACAAGGCATACAGGGCGAATAAATGACAGACTTTTATGACGACAGAGTCTTTAGTCCATTCAGTCACAATTTTTCCAAAGGTGTCTGACAAACAAGATTAATTTATACACAGCTGTACAATCAGCTCCCAGGATGAAGTTTGGGTACTTTAACAAGAATGTTTTTCAGTCTTTCAATTTCCACATCACCCTCGGTCATTGAAACTCTGCTTTTAACGGTTTGCTCCAAAAGATGTATTAACTGACAAATGACATAGCATTCCTCTACATAGGTAACAAGTTTCATCAAGTAATTACCCATTTTTCCTTTTTTTTTTTTGTTTTCTATTTGTTTTCAAAAGTATAAAAAATATGTATCGCTGATACAAAAGGACTGTGTTCCAAGCCGTCCTATGATGAAGGAGCCGCCTTCCAAACCTCTTTCATCGCACGAAGCTGCCCTATTTTCACCGCATCCTCCCCGACCAGGTTCTCGTACATGTCGTGGATAACCTCGTAGATCCTCCTCGATGATTTTAGTTCATCGAAAAGCGTCTCTACAGCGGTCTTGAGTCTCGCTTCATCCGCTTCAATGTTACGCATGCGTAACAGAGATTGAACAGCAGCGATGAATCGAGGGGTCCACACTCTCGGCATCAGATGGTAAAAGTGGGTTGAGTAGAAGTCATCCTCCAGTACTTCCAAACAGGGGTGTTGTCTCTGGCTGGGGTGACTGATCAGACAACTGTAGCAGTTGTCTGTCCGGTATCTGTGTGTAATATTGTTGAGCAGATGGAGCACAGTGGTTTTTACAGCGCCTACGAACATGGAAGACACCCACCCATCGACCTCATCTTCCTCGGGTCTTGCTTCAGTCTGAGGAAAAGCAGGAGGCGTCAACGCGCCGGGTTTGGCTGGGGATGGAGGCATCGGCGCGCCAGGTCTGGCTGGGGATGGAGGCTGGGGAGAGTCAGGTGCCTGGGACTCCTCAAATCCATCATTCCCATCAGCAGAGTCGGTTGAGCCGCACTCTGCTGGAGAGGGCGGCGGATTCAGAGAAGGCCCCTCTGGAGAGGGCGGCGGCGGATTTAGAGAGGATGGAGGATTCAGAGAAGGCTCCGCCGGAGAGCACTTTTTCTTCACTAACCTCATGCGAAGGGGCTTGGGACAGGCCAGATCGTCGCCGTCCGACCACGAGGCCCGCTCCCAACAGGCTGTCAGAGTGGTCTGGGTCTTCTCAGTCGTCATCTTGTCTTTTTCTCCCCCTGTTGCTCAGTGTGTAGCAGCGCTGGTTATGGATTGACTGTACCTCAGGCGGGTACTCCTTATATTATGCAGAGAGCTTGACGGGGGCGTGGCTAGGGAGGCGAGGTTAGGATGTCTAAAACATTATAGCTTTCTTCACAACTAGAGCGTCCCTCCAGCTGTGGCAGCTGTGGAAGAGAGAGGTGAATCTTTCAGTGTTT
This sequence comes from Maccullochella peelii, assembly GCA_002120245.1. NCBI lineage: Eukaryota > Metazoa > Chordata > Actinopteri > Centrarchiformes > Percichthyidae > Maccullochella > Maccullochella peelii. The sequence continues at coordinate 7,724 of LKNJ01006912.1, forward strand.
TCTTCCACCCTTTCAGACCACGCTGCGATCGACAGGTCCAGCAGGCCCCGAAAGACTCCACAATCTGAATTGAAACACTCCAAGACAAAATGCACTACAGCCTCGGACCTGCGGAGGCTGGCGCGGAAGAACCATCGACCAGAGGGTGACGTTTTCGTCTGCCATACAGCGCAGGTAACAATTTTTTTTCTCTAAGCGTCCTCATCCTCTGTGTGTAAAGCTTCCAATCTCGCACGTTTAGCCGGTGTAGCCTCGTTTTGCTCTTCATCCTCCGTCTCCTTACTCCCACGGAGGTGCTGCATTACCAGTTTCAACACCCCCCAGTCATTGGAAGTCAGCGTAGCTATGCCTGTTACAGACGCCAATGTTTCACCTTCATCCAGCTGATACAGACATAGATCGCCCGTCTCATACTTGAATACATTGCCCCAGACCCCGGACAGCCCGTAGGGTTCTAAAGATGGAGGCATCTAATGATGGAGGCATCTGAGTCTGACTCAGATACAACATACGCTTCTTTGGAGCATCTGTTAACAAAGCTGGTTCGTGGTAAAGTGTGACCGGTGTCTCGCTAATCAGCGCCACTGCGGGGGTTGGCATAGACATCTTAACAAAGTTAAGATGTCTATGCCATCTTATTCTGCTCTCTCATTCTGATTTTCTCTCTCTCATTCTGATTTTGATGCTGCAGTTACTCCTTTCAGTACAACACAAGGCCTCTGCTGGTGTGATGTGACATGAGTTTCTGCTGGGAAAGACAGAGGTGATTCTTTTCACACCCTGGTTTTGATGCTGCAGTCTGTCTGCTTGGTTGAATTACTGATTTCACTACAACACAAGGCCCCGCTAACACGTTTTGGTAACACATACGTTTTTCAGAATAATGTGTTTTAACACGCAGTCTACCGTAGCAGCGTTGTTTATGATTATGATGTGACACAAAGGGCCTGCTCTCACTCCTCATGCTGCACCTCCTCTTTTCTCTCTGTCCTGTTGCTGCACCTCCTGCTAACCCCAACCCTGTTGCTCTACCATAGCAGCGATCCTTAGGGTTTCACATGAACGGGTGTGCGCATGCACACTTTGTCTTCGGGGCCTGACCTAGGTCAAGCTTTGACCTCTGACCTAGATGGTCATAAATCCTCCTTTGACATAAGGGTGTCCATATCATCTCTCTTGCCCTTATGGAGGTACTAAGATTCACTGAGGTTTCACGGTGCATGAAACCCGGGCAAATTCACAAAACCTTAGAAGTTTCATGGTGTGAAGTGATCTATTGGGAGATTGCTAAGATTCACGAAGCCTGGCAGAATTCAAACGTGTGAGGTAGCCTCAAAGACACACGCAGTTACAGGATGGTTCTTACTCATATTCCACTGCAAAAATAAGATAATAATTTAAGAATTAGTAACAAAAGAAAAATCATAAAGAACTGATAAAATTGGGAATATTATTAATTTACGAGTCTTATGACTGATTTCTCTAATGCAATTTTATTTCCTTTGTTGCATTGGCCACTACATCTTTTTACTGCACTGTAACTGTATTTTATTTCATTTTATGTATCTTTGATTTTATTTTTTCTTAATTGATGTTATCTGATGTTATCTGGGGGGGGTCTGAGTCTTAGTCTTAGACCTCCCCAATCCCCCCGGTAATTCGAACCATGCCATGATTAGTGGCGACATGCTCTACCTCCTGAGCCACTTCATTTGTGCGAGTGTTTACAGGGTGTTTCCCTCTCCTGTTATTTGCATTATTCTCATTGCATATCGTGGGACAGGGGACATGTTAACAGAGGATGATTATGCATTCTGCTGGATTTACAAAGGTCACGCATTTCGCAATTTTTGCGTCAGTTTTACAGAAAATACGAAAAATGTTATGCCTCTCAAGGCCAGGTGTAAATACAGTACAGATTGGATTTACTTGAGTCACAAGATTGTAGTGGGAAAAAGAAACGTGAATTAAATATAGGCTTGTTTATAACTAAAAGCAAATAATTATAAACAAAAATCTCTGTATCTGAACGAACAGTGGACGTGGAGTTTTGGTTCTTTTTTTTTGCGAGACATCTAAGTATGTGTTTTGCTGCATTTACCTCAGTATTAACATCCATATAGGGCTCCACCTACACCTGCTACTCTCTCTCCCTAGTTGACATCTTCTCTTTCCCGCACTCTCCCTGTCTCTCATTCTCTCTCCACCAGTTGTCGTGGTAGTTTGATTCCTTTGAATGTGTTTAATGCCTCCTATTATGCTTAAGATTATATGTAATCATTTTGTTAGTACATTTTTGAGTTATCATTTTGTAATAATGTCTCCTACATCTTCAAATTAGACCATTGACAGTATTTTAAATCTAAAATGGCTTAACTAATACCATTTCCTCATGCACAAAAAGTAATAATTTAGCATGAAAATGTAATGTAATTACATAATATTATGTTTGTGTTATGAAGGTGTCAGGAGATTTGTTCTACAGGAAAAATGTAATTTTCCTCACTATTTCTATCTTATACTGTAGTCTTATTAGTCGTGTCTCCTTTATTTGGGCTGAATTGACCATCCAGGGCCGCAGCAGCAGTGTTTGAGGAAAGTGAACGACCCTACTCACTGATTGGCTTGTGACAGTGACAGAACCCTTTAAACTGCCAACAAATTCCTCTAATGTCCAATTAAAAGAATGGTTGGATGGAAGTCCCAGCTTTTGGTTTTGGCTATAAGCTACATGTTCATGACAACTTTCTCCACAATACAGAAGTTTACCCAAAGATTGTCTAACTAATTAAATTAATTAATTAGTTGAACTTGAATGTTAATAAAAATAAAATTGATAATGTTAATATTAATGATCATTTATGAAATACTACAAACAATGTGGTTGGAAACATGTGTGAGGGGTGCACATTCTCACTGCACAGTCTGTTTATTTTACCAGTTAGCAATTCCAGTTTATGCAGGAAATGCATGTGTACACATTCTTGATAGATCCAGGCCTTGGACACTATGGTGACACATGGACCAGAAAACCTCTATACTACTCAGTATTTGGTTGAACTCTTTGTACATTGAAACAAGCACTTTATAACAACATGACTTCACCAGGATTATATTTTATGTTATTAATATTATTACTATTACTGTTAGTAGTAGCAGTTTTATCATTTCACAGAATTTCTTTGTATTTCTATTATATGCATTTCAATTATATATGTATAGCACAGTGTTACTTTAGGCAGAGGAAGAATTAGCTGATTGGCATCAGCTGCTTCATTTATGCTTCACAATCACTGGCTCATAAGCTGACCAGCAACATCCAATCATATTCATGGAAGGGTTCATTAAATCTTGAGGTGCACAGTGTATAACATGTCACACTGATGTAGCCAGGAATGGCAGGAGAAGGACCCAAACGCAGACAGTCACGGGAGATGAAACAGGTTACCGATTTATTGAACTCACTTGTAGGTGAAGGCAGGCAAGCAAGCAAGCAAACAAACAACAGGTAAGTCCAAACTCTAGAAAACGCAGAAACGCGAGAAAAACATCCAAAAGCAAGAACATGAAACAACTTCAAGAAACACTGAATACATGACAATGAACCAACAGAGAACAAAGGAAAAGGACAGGCATAAATAGGGAAAGGCTAACGAGGGGAATCAGGCACAGGTGAGCACTGGGGGACAGGTGAATACAATCGAGGGTAATGACACTCAAGACAGAGACACGAGGGCAGGAGCACAGTGGAAACAGGAGACATGACTTCAAAATAAAACAGGAACTAAACACAGACATAAACACGACTAGACAAGGTCCATGGAATCTGACATAACATTATGCATGCACCACATATAAGCAGCAGAATTTAGGCAAATCTAAAATATATGAAGTTAATGAAGAGTGAAGTTAGTGAAGAGTATCAGTATTGGCAATACCCATCCTGGTCGATCACGACTGCCATCATGATTATTGAGAGCAGTTGACCAACCTCAGAGCCAGAAAGCTGACATCACATCCAAAGATGTATAGTTAATAAGCTTTATGTCTTCAGTGTGACAGTGCCGTGGGCAGTGGGCTTTTTCCTGTGAAAGGACAGAAGAGATGTGGGAATACTGTAAATCACAGCTCCCTGCTGATGAGTTAAGCAGTAGCCCTTTACAACAATGATGAATAATGTCCAGCAGCCACCTGTCTGTTGGAACCCCCCCTCTATTGCTTGTGTAAACCTACTCCCTCCTCCTTTTTCATCCTGTTTTCCAGAGCCGAGGGAGGATGTACGGGGTTACACCTAAACTCATTCAGTAACCAGCCTTAATCAATGATTCAGCCATTCCTTTTATAGATTTAGCCTCTCAATGTGCTACACAGCACTTACTCTCCATTTTCTTTCTCCCTGTTTTCCATTTCTTCCTTCCTATAGGAGCGGATGTTTCAAATTAAGCGTGAACCCAGTGGGTGCTAGAGAAAAGGGGGCACAGCCAGGCGTATTTAATTAAGATTACAGACGTGTTGCCTGTACCGCTTTGTATTACTCTTTCTTCCACACATTACAGGCTCAGTGAGCATGACATGACTTATGGCCCTGGTGTTTGGGCCGTGGGGTGAGTTTTAATTAATCCTGGGAGAATAGGCGAGACTGATACTTCCTGCTTCACTCTGTATGTTGGCCAAGCAGAGCAGGCCCCTGAGGGCTGGTCAGGGGAGCCCCTTTGGATACCAGCTGCCTCTCTTCTGGCACAGCAGTATTGACCAGAGCTTCATGGATACTGCTGGGATCCTGACACAGGCATGACCATCTGACACAACCAACCAATGGGGAGCAGCTATATAGCCTGGTTACTTCAGGAAATGAACAGAACAGAGACAGATCCACTATTTGGATTGAAAGGGAAGAACACTGTTTCAGATTATTGTAATACAATGATAATGTAATATTGCAATCACAGTAAAGACACAATTAAATATCAACAAAATTGAATTAAATGGTGATTTTGTAAATATAATCAATAAAAGTAAAAAATATGTCTTACAGGCTCAGAATGAGTGTTTGCGAGAGTTTGACGTTAGTCAAGTTTGATTACCTGCAGCCTAAGCAAATGAAGTGCCAATTATGGCACCATAGCCACTGCCTTACAGAACATCGCTTGATATGTAATGTTAGCTAAACTACCTACAGTGCCAGCCACTCAGAATTGCTGCTCTCAGCCGGAGGCTCTTTGGCTGCCATCTGGCTGGGATCCAGTTTCCAACCATTTTTCACCCACTGGGCGACTCCCCCCTCCTCCTGCTGCCTGACAGGGCATTTAGATCTACTGTAAATACAATAAATTTATTCAATTGCAGGGTGTCACCATGAGATGGCGCTTCCTTCACAAAAACACATTCACACAAAACCAATGTGTGACGGCCCACAGTACGCTGCAGAGTCATGTTTCTTTATTTAGGACATGGTTTGGACAGTATGTTTCACAGAATTACAGTAGTTGCTTTAATAATGTTTGCTTGCTCATCACTTATCATCCACATATTTTTAACAGCATAAACCCTGAAATTGCCCTCACATTTCACCTTTATGACTCTGAAGTTCAGTGCATCATTTTAGACACATTTCCCCAAAATTCAGCAATATTATTATCAATATTATTCCCTACCAGTTTTTTAATGAGCATATATTATGGGCAAATAAAGACACAAATTGTATGATAAAATTGCAAAAACAAGTGAAAGAGAACATTTTATTAAGCCAAGTAACATACAAACATAACAGAAGGGAACCAGTGACAAAGTGAACCCTAGACATGTCAGTGTCGTCACAGTGTGATGGAGCCAACTGTTACGCCCACAGGAAACCCTCACAGAAGTGTGTCTTAGTGAATGTGTGAAGAAATTCAACTCTTATTTCCGAATACTTGGTGCGCCCTCTCTATCCCTATAGATCTTCTTTTTGTCTGTATGTATACTATGCTTTTGATACCCCCCAGTCTGTGCTGTCTGTGACATAAAGCAGCGACTGAGTGCCCTAGAGGCCAGACAACACGGCCCCCCAACACCCACCATTATAGTCCCTAAAATGTTCTGTAATTTCCTCTCATGTCAATTTTTTACAAATACAGTAAAACAGTAACTGCAATATAGGCCTACTGCCTTGTCGCCCAGTGAGAAAGTCCCCAGAATCCCTTAAATATCACTGTGTTTTGTGAGTTGTTGAGTTAGGGGAAACTTTATGAACATCTACGACAAATTCTTTGTCAATTAATTATTCGTGCCTTGTTGTAAATGTCTACAATAGATGCCTTGTTAACAGCAGTAAAGTCAGCTGCACACATCAGTGCAGCACACACTGTAGCGCACATATTTACTCAGCCCAGAACTGGCAAAAGCTCTGTCCCTCTCTCTCTGAAATATTCAAACTAAAGAAAAGAGAGATTCCCAAAATATTATTCACAACTACAAGTATCTATTTATTGAGCAAGGATCACATTGAATTGTTGTTTGTTTACATTTCTAATTTACACTGTATTAATAGTGACAATGAAATAGGTTTGCATGCTCCATTCACAAAACACTTGTAAATTTTTTCTTCAGTGGGTTTGTGTTTGCATCAAGTATATCAAGATAAAGTGTGTTTGGGCTCTACAGTAACTAACAGATGACACCAATTTGTAGCGTTACAAAAGCCCTTATGTTCAGTGTGACAATGTCAGCGCTGGGAAATCGAATGACCAATGGCCCATTAAGAGCGAAATATGGATGTAATCCAGTTCTATGAGTATGTGTGGGGCCTTCTAACTGGCTTTGCTATCAGTTACGCTCTCAAGGATCCACCTCTGCACCTGAGAAAAAAAATGCTAGGACCAGCTGGGCTTGTGGTTAGAGGGCTCCACACATACTCATAGAACTCAATTACATCCAGGTAATTACTATTTCTATGTCATTAGAGGGCTAACAGGCTTCGCTATTGTACTTCTCATCCCTACAGCCCCAATGGGGGGACTGTTGGTTGCCCTCAGGGAGAACCAGAGAGGACACTGGGCGTTCTCCCTGCTCACGAACAGGCCGGCCACCGGTCATCTGAACCAGACCTGAGCAACAATGTCTGGGTAGAGGCTCCACTCCTCCTCAAGTGGGACCCCTGTGGACATCCTGTCCGCCCCTGTGTTGAGAAAACCCGGAACGTGGTGGGCCTTCAGGGAGCAGAGATAAGTCAGGATGGATGCCACCATCCTGTGCAGAGCCGTGTTTTGACATCCCTCTGTCTGTTATAGGCTACCACTGTGGCGTTGTCTGAGCTGACCATGACACGCTTCCCACTCAGCTGCAGGGTGAAGTGGTGCAGCACCCTCTGCCCTGCTGTGAGCTCAAGCAGGTTTATGTGACGAGGGGAACTTGACCACGTGCCTCACACGCTAGTCTGGCCGAGGGTTCCGCCCCAACCGGCCAGGGAGGTGTCCGTGAAGACCTGGACATAATGAACACCACGTCCCTACACACAAGCGCGGGGATGTAGAGCTCACGCTGTTTATCTTGGATCCGATGCAGCCAAAGCTGTGAAAACCAACGCTGGAGATTTCTCATGTGCAGCACCCCCAGATGCACTACCAGGTTGGCTGCTAACATCATCATCAAGAAGTAACGTAACGTTCCTTGCTGGCACTGATGAACCTCAAGCATCAGGTCACTTCCACATGCTCCTCTGACAGTCGTGCAGTCATGGTGTGGGCGTCCAAGAGCAGTCCAAGGTAGGGCATTTGCTGACTCGGCTGCCAGGGTTGATGGTGAAGCCCAGCTGCGTGATATGCTGATTAACCAGTGCTGTGTGGGCTTCCAACTCCTGTCTAAATGCGGGCAAGAATCAGCCAGTCGTCTATGTAAGTCTGGATTCTCACACCCTTTTCTCTGAGCGGCACCAGTGCCATCTCCAGAACGTGTGCCGGGCCAGAGAGTATCCGAATGGGAGGCAGCAGTACTGATAGTCCGGCAACCCATCGCAAAGTGCAGGTACTTCCTGTGGCACGGCAGAATGGGGACGTGGAAGTATGGCCAGGTATGTTGTACGTGCACACACATTGGCAGGTCTCCTGTAGCCCATCTTGCCTGTTGTTAGACATTGTGATTAAAAGAATCGGAGTAAAACTTGTTTATCAAAACAAGATGTTTTGTCATTGTATTCTGTAGTGGAAACGTCCCTTTTGTCCTGCTAAATAAGTGGGTAAAAGCATGTGTACCAGAGCTGAGCAAGTTGGAAAAGATCAAAAGGAAGGCAGGTATGTTTACATTTCTGGTGTCTGGATTTAAAACTGATATCCCTTGTAGCCGTTAAGGTATCAATTTTGACACACCACAGACCTGAGAACTAGACTTTCTGACTCTCCTGAAGGCATATTGTTGTTATGCTAATAAGATTGACTGCAAGTCTGCCCGGTCCAGACCCTGGTGGTAATCCCTCTGATTACAACAGCAAGGGAATCTAAGACCATCCTGGGCTGTTCAAGAGACTATCTTCTCTGGAGACAGAAACTGGACCTTTACCTGCATCGACTGAATGTAGAACATACAGACAGAGTATAAAACAAGAGCAATCTGCTCTCTCTCCTACACCTCTGCCTGAGACCTTCACACCTTTCCCCCCACACT